>CM056592.1:26011110-26013610 GCA_029721435.1 Gymnothorax reevesii
TGCAGTGGGCTTTAGCCATTAGCTAGAAAAAGAGGTTTAACAATTAGCTATAAATAGGCTAACACACTGGGTGCATCCAAATTGTTTTTAAATGGATGGCTTTTTCCGCTCTCTCCTTCATTGCTCCTTGACCTCGCTGGAAAACGTCAGATAAGTCTTCGGCAATGAATAGGGAGATTTTGAAGGTTCCTCCGGACATGTTGGAAAAAATTCACATGTCCTCTCCTTCCATTCGTCGCAAGCTGGACAGTGATGGATAATGACATGACTGTTTCTGCAGGAAAACTACTAGGAATGATGTATCCCATCGGAAGTATTGCTTAGGATTGCAGTTAATAATCAATCATTCCTTTCTTCCAAGGTTGTTCCCGTGTTTCCTTGCAGGATAGAAGCACCCTCTAGATCCTGGAACTTCTAGGCCCTTGAACGGGTCATGCATGCCGTACGCTTTGGTCAAAAAAGAATTGCAAGCCTGGGCATAAAAATAGAAATATAACACTTTATTCTAAATGTCTCATTTAAAATTCCACCAAAAATACAATGTTTACACTGACCAGATTCCTGTTTAGAAGAAAAAATTCTGTGCATCGCAGCACAACTGAGAAGTCCTGTAAGATTCAGACAGCAATAACGGCCATCCAACAAATATTCAGCGAAAATCTAACGGGGCAAAAAAATGCCCTGATCCTGCTTGGTGTTCAAAGGGTTAATGCTACGCTTCACCATGTAAAAAAACCGGGGAAGCTTCAGCTGAGGCCATAACGAGAACGGACTGTTCTGAAAAGCAACAAAGGACATTTGCACTGCTGCGTTCATTACAATGCCAGTGTGAGCATTACAATGATTAAATATTGACAAAACAAACAAATATCCATGGAAACCCATGCATTCCAGGAGCTGTACAAATAGATACGTAGCGGTCAAATGTGGTTAGATTTGTCATGTTCCTTAGCTGCACTATGTGAGTGTTTTATTTGTTTGATTCTTCTCTTAGTAATTTTGTTTTCTGCTTTTCCCCGCTAGCGTTGAATGTTGAATGTGAAAAATCAATACGAATGAAAACTGAGAGAAAAAAAACTGACATTACAAAAGGCTACTGATAAATTCTTCTCATTCTTTCTCTCCCGAAGAGTTCGTACAGTGTTAAGATGCCATGGCAGGAAAAAGAGAAAATCAGACAGCTTCTCACGGCAGTTACTGAACGGACGAGAAGCTTCCGTGAACCCGCCGCGACTCGACTCGCAGGGGGGGAAAATTACATTCCTAAAACAGCTGATAAACCTTTAGCCCTGTGACTCAATGACCTAATTTAAAGGGCACTGTTGGGCTCCTAAGGGAAAACTATCACTTACCCCACTGAGGGTAAATGTAAGGGATGCACTGAGATGTTGTTGAGGATTATATTTCAATATTCCTCATTATATTCATCAGTAGATCAATACTGAGGAACCATAATCAATAATCATAATCAGTATCCATATTATGTATGCAGCAGTTACACACACGCACACACACACACACACACACACACACACATACAAGCAGTTCACACACAGACACGCACCCATACAAGCAAGTCAGTTCACACATACATGAGCAGCTCACACACATAAGCAGTGCACTTCTGTAGCTTTGATTAGTGAACAGGCTTATGTTTAGTTGATTCAAAAACATAATCAGGTGATGTATTTGATTTCTGTAGCTGTGATCAATATTTGTTCGGTAAATTCATTAGTTGTTACAGAGAACATAATCAATTGAATCATTCATGTATCTACTTGTATCCTATTCATCTGGCTGTATTTTTCCTCTCTTGATGTGATGGTCCTGCCCTGCAGGCCCTCGCCCCTCCTGCTGTCTGCACCTCCACCTCAACGAGCCACAGCTGCTGCTCGCTGAGGTGGAGGTGCCATGAAGAGTATAAAAGAGCTGCAGCTGCATTCTGTGTCTAATGGAGCCCTGTTTGTTGCCGCTGCTCTCCTCTCTGTTTTTATGCTTTAAATTAAATACTTATTTATATTTTTACTCAGCCTGTACGTTTGGGTCCCTTTGTTTGGTGTGGGTACATGGTCCCAGTGCCAGCCGGCTTATTGTCTTCTGCCAGCGGGCCCCAACCATGACACTGGACTGTAAATTTCCAGTACTTTGTGGTGATGTGCATCCTTATCTTTGCTTGAAGTTCTCAAGGTTAGTTGGCAGTGTTTTGGTTTGCCTGTCCTGTTGTAGCGTGAGAATGAGAAAGTGGAAAGACCATATTTGGAAGGTAGGGAAGGTATAAAGGTATGAAAACTGGGTATGAAAGGCAAGATGTGAGTTCTTCTTGCACAAAATTAACTCTGCTTTATATTCATCAACATGCCACAATAAAACCTGATTGTCCGAAGAATCTGTCTCTCTCCAATCGCTTCAAGATGGGGGAACCTCATAATATGAAAATATGTCTGAATGAAAACCACAACGTTATAACAATGAAACACCAGATAAGAGTGTCCTTAATCAA
>CM056592.1:26018610-26288610 GCA_029721435.1 Gymnothorax reevesii
GTGTGTGTGTGTGTGAAAGTGAATGAGAGGGAATGTATTTGCACGTGTTCTTGCATGTATGTGTGTTCGTGGACGCGTGTGCCTGTAAGTGTGTGTTTGCGTGCACACACTTGTTTGACAACGTACACGTGTTTGTATAAATGCACATGTGGGTGTCATGATATATCTGGCTGTGAATGAGCACAGTGTGAGTGAAATCACACTGTGTAGAGTCTCGAGTGCGAGAGGGATTATCTGGGAACTGCTAACAGAACCAGCAGCATTATTAAAGGAATAGTTCACCCAAAAATGAAATTCAGTCATTATAGACTTGCCCTCATGCTGATGACATCCAGCATCCAGGCTTCACAACCTTAACCTGATACGCCAACTTTCTAAACACCTCGATAAAAAGACTACACCAAAGATTGTAAAGTGCAGAGCAGATAACAGCAGCCCAGGCCTCCCCAATCCATCACCACAGTTACAGCGTCCCAGCCCCTCCCCACCACTGGGAGGAGGGCAGGTGACTGACCACTCATCTTCCCTCTCACCTCAGATTGGGTTAAGCAGGTAAGGGGAGGAGAGGGGACAAAATGGCCGATGACTAATCGGCTTTACTTAATGCGAGCGAATTCCACAGCTGGGGTTTGGTGATGGCGATGGAAGCAGGAAGGAGATGTAACTTTTTATTAACAAGGAGACAAGAGTAAAATGTTAAGAAGCCTAGAGACCGAGAGAGAGAGAGAGAGAGAAAGAGAGGAAGGACAGAGGGGGAGAGCAAAAATGGAGGGAAACAGAAAAGGAGAGTAGGAAAAAAGGGCGGAGGGCGAGAGGACAGAAAGGCAGAATGAGATAGCAAGAGATTCCGGGAAAGCGAGGGCGAGAAACAGCTAAGAAAAACGTCCGAGGGACGAGAAGAAAAGAGAGAGCAAGTGCGGCGAACAGAAGGAGAGCAAGAGCGCAGCCCTGTCCAGCCATACTGTCAAATATCGCACTGCATGCAAAGCTCAGAGCTACCTGCTGCTAGCCATACCTTGCACTGCCACACACTTCAAATAAGCTTGAAACCAAAAAGAAAACATAATATAACATAACTGGAGGCCACCCAGCCCAGCAAAGCCTGCCATTTTCCCAGGATTAAAATGTGCCTAACACCTTAAATACTTAAGGAATAGACAGTTTCAAGGTCGGTATCAAGCCTGGTCTTTCAACCCCACCAAAGTAAATTAATCTATTGCGTTGGCCAGCGAGCTAATTCACGCATTTCTACTAACAGGCACTGAGTCGTAACTGCAGTTCCTCTACTGACCTGAAGAGGGCACTGGAACTTCTTGTGTGAGCGCGCAGAGGGGAAGGTGTGAGATAAGCCTGTTGATTCACCGCTGGGAGAGGAGACGTGCTTAATATAAACCGTGAAAGGCGCCGCTAACATCTCTGATTGATTTCCATTACAGACACCCACAACAGGGTTTCAGGTCAACGGGATGAAACAAAAACGAGACCTTTATTTCTGCGGACGAAAACCAAAGGCTTCAGCCCCCGTGAATGCATTTCTGTCAGATTTTCTGCGCAAACAAAAACAACAACAACAAAAAAAAAAAACAAGACAAAATAAACGCACTCACTCAAACACACAGACATACACACAGGCAAAAACACACCTGATGCGTAAACTCGGGGAGTTTTCAAGCGCTGGTTCAATACAGTTTTAGATATCATCTAGTTCCTGAGCAAGCTAATCATCTGGCAGTATTGAACGGTTGGAAAATGGTTGGCATTGCAAGGCTGAACGGCCTGTAGTTCATATAATGTTGTTTCATTTTTCGCCAGGTACACAGAGGGTCCACGGGGAGTTGGGAGGCTAATTTTCACCCACTCCTACTCACACAATGTCAGAGGCATTAAGACAGAGGAGACAGGCAGATGACATGACCACGAAAAAGGGATACGCGTAAGAACCAGGTCCGGATTTGGCTTGTGTTCCACCCCCCCACAGCCAAAATTGCACAAAAATGAGAAGGAGGAGCGGCCAGATGGCTGGAACAGGAAGCCGGGTGGTGCCAAGAGTCGCCAATAATTTCACACAATCATCCTGTACACGGGACATGAGTTACCACGACACAGCCCACTGGAGGCTGGACTGAACCTCGGGTTCCCAAAGGCACAGCTGTCAGCGGTTTACACACAAATGTCACACTGTAGCATTGCATCGCCGTTATTCAGCTGGCACTTTTACCCAAAATGAATTACAGTTGATTAGGCTAAACAGGAACCAATTCTACACCCCCATCTCCCCAGGGCAATGTGGGGTTAACCCTTTGATGGGACATTTTTTCTCCAAATTCCTCAAAATTTTTTATTATTTGATCAATTTTAATAGAATTCCTCTGGTGCTTTTAGGTACTAGCGATAACATCGGCTTCAGCATTTGAATGTCCCTTTGTGGGCATTTTAATCCCATATTGGCCACCGTTCCGAACCCCTCAAAGGGCCACGGCATTAGACTTTGGGCTGCCCAAATGACAGAACACATGCTGACCGTCGATGCGAGGGCCCCCGACGTTTCCATCAGCGGGTGAGCAAACATACAGACAAGCCCCGCGGGCTCCGATCGAAACCGGAGTGTTACCGCGCCAACAGCTGCCTGCGGCGCGCAGACACGTAATTGCCAATTGTGTCTCCCCGGGGGCTCGGGTCAGTCAGGAGTTTGCGATTCGTTGATTTCCAGCGAACTCCACTGGTGAATCGGGGGTTCGTCCGCAGCAGGGAAAGAGCTGCATATGAACCGTTTTTCTCTCACTCCGCTCTGCGTGAGCGGAGCAATGTCAGCTCGGGGGGGGGGGACACAGCTGGGACTGGGGGAGAGCCTCGTAAGTCTATGTCCTCTGGAACATACTGGGGATGATGCATGAATGCAGAGACATTCTGCATTAGTTTGGAAATTTGACCAGTTCAGCTCCTCATTAGAAGCCAACTTCTTATGAAAGAAATTGCTTTTAGTTAATGAGAAGGCCGGAAGCGTTGAAGAGTCAATGATCTAACCATATAAGCAAAACAGTTCAATCCAGCACTAATTAATCAATTAAATAACTAATTAATTTTTTTTGCCATACGTCTGCCCTGACCGAGCACCCGGTGAGAGACATTGTTACTTTTTTATAGAGGGCTCTTGTTTACACTTTACTAACCATATAATCACACAGATACATGAATACACACGCACACACACGTGCGCGCGTATTCGCACACACACACGCACTCACTCACTCGCTCGCTCGCTCAAACAAGCACACATACCTACATACATCCACCCAAACCTACACCCACCTACAAGCGAACACACACACACAAACACTCGCTGACGCAAACACGCATACCTACATTCATCCATCTACACACACACACACACACACACACACACACTTACATATGCACAGACAGGCCCACACACACACACACACACACACACACACACACACACACACAAGCGCACACTGGCACACTCACCCACAAACCCACGAGCACACACACACCCGCACACACAAACACACACCAGACCTTGAATAGAACAACACAATTTCACTTCAAAGACTAAAGCAATGGACAGCCAGACCGCTTAGTCTCGGCGCAATCTCCGCCGTTTTTTTCCGAGCGACTGATAGTGCGTTTTTCGAGCCGAGCACAGCGGACGTCCCTATTGTGCGTGAGCAGCTGGGGCTGGCGGCTCTAGAGCAGGGCATCCACCCTGACAAATGACTCCCCAACAGCCAAATAATCAGCCATTCAATTACATGCAGGCAAACGGGAGGTGTGGTCTAATGAATGGGCCTTCACGATTGGCTGCACTCCCGCTCACCCACTCGAGCAGGTCTCGGGTTCACCTTGAGAGGGTTAGAGCGGAGAGAGAGCTGCATTAAAATCCCATTTACTGCCGGCCTAAACACACTCAGAAAACAGCTCCTTAAGCACCTGGCTAAACACACATCCTGAGGAATTGTAAATGGCTCCGGTGTGGAAGGAGGAGATGTGTGTGGGTGTGTGTGTGTGTGTGTGTTTGCATGCATAGGGCTAAGTGCATAAGGATGCATAAGTGTGCTGTTGCAGGAATCCATGTCAAAGAATCTCCACACACGTTTGCTGAATTGCATGTGTGTGCGTCTGTGTGTGTGTGTACATCTAATATAATTACTGAGAGCGTGTACACAGTATGTGGGTCAGGTTGCTTATCCATATCTACGCAAATTTCCGAGCGCATGTTTGTGAAATTGCGTGTGTGTATGCTTGTGCATGTCTGTTTTTTGCCTCCGCCCAATGAAGTCGGAGGAGGTTATGTGATCATTACCGTTTGTCTGTTGGTTGGTTTGTTGGTTCGTTTGTTAGCATGATTACGCAAAAAGTTATGGATGGATTTTCCTCAAAATTGGTGGAATGACTAAGTATAGTTCATGGAAGAGGTGATTCGATTTTGGGAGGACAAGGCCAAAGGTCAAGGGCATGTTAAGGGTCAAAAACACATTAAAAACATATTTGCGCAAAGACTTCAGGACTGCACAGGGGTTGCTTGCTAATACTGGCAACAATAACATGGAGGTCATAGGCGGAGGTACCCGCGTTCTCTGAGTGCAGCTCTAGTTTGAAATAGTGAAAATATAAATATGTGTATGGAGGTGAATGAATATCAACTTACTCTTTGTATCTATAGAAATATCAGAATGTACTGTATGTGTGTGCATATGTTGCTTGAATGTGTATTGTAAGCATATTGAATGCAAGCACGCGTGTGTTTGTGTATTTGTGCATGTTCATGCGTGTGTAGGCGTGTGTGACTCACTGTCCACAGACAGCGTGATTGGCTGGCTGGTCTTGTTCTCCCCGTTCTTGTCGTTGACAGCCTGCACGTAGTACCGGCCGGCGTCGGGGGCAACGGTGGACAGGATCACCAAGGTGTTGTCTAGGGTGATGGCACTGCAAGCAGAAACAGAGGTCAAAGGTTAGCAATTAACCTTTGCCGCATCTCTGCATTACAGGTAAATGAGGTCACGGACATGAGTCCACTCGATCCCAGCTTATACAAAACGTTCAGACAATATTTCCGCAATGTAATTGCAGCAATAACACTGACAAAACAGTCCACCAGCATCACACAGCATTCGCCCTTTGTAACAACTAATACTGGCAGCTCAAAGCAACTGCCACCTAGAGCACTGACGAAAACATCCCAAAAAGATATCTTCTTCAAACAAGATGCCAAGTCGGGATGCACTTGGACTATCCTTGACCTTGACAGAAACAGGAACCGACCTTGCGAGTAGGCGAGTTTTCATGATGCAATACCAAAACACTCCCAATGAATAATTTCCAGTTCTCAACATAGACAAAAGATAGATAGTAAAAGTAAGTAAAAGTTTATTTGATACAGCACCTCTCATTGACAGAGTCACAAAGTGCTTTACAAAAATAAACTAAACCAAACATTTGAATAAAAACAAAGGAAAATCACAAGGCTACACCGTACTCCCCCACCCCCCTCCCCCCTGCAACATTAGATAGATAGATAGATAGATAGATAGATAGATAGATAGATAGATGAAACGGTAGAGCTAGACTTGTGCTACCGTACAGGTTGCCTGAGTAACAAGCTGAGTTCTTGAACAGCGTAGAACTCTAAATGAAAGCGGCCTACTCGTCAAAAGCTTAATTAATTCAGCACAGTCTGAGAGCAAGTCCAGGGTGTAACACTCAGAACCTTCCTTAACACCCCCTCGAACAGCCCCCGCACCCCCACCGAGCACCGGGACGAAACCGAACCCCCGGTTCCGCATCAATTACCAGGCTTACCGCTGCGCTGTGTTCACAATCATTGTTCTGCTGTTATAGCAGAGAGCTTAGCATTTTGGAAGCAGCGTTACACGTTCCGTGCGGACGCTTTCTGCTCTCCGCGCCTCCCTCCCTCCCTCTCATTCCTCTTCTCTTAACTCTCTTCCCTCTCTCTTCTCTCTCCCATCGAAAAATGAAATGCAAATCTTATGGAGGCAGGTTCACTAAAGGAACATGAATCACGGCGCTCGATCTGAAGCCGGGGTGATGCGCCGAGAGAGCATAGGTACATAAAAACTCAATGAATGCAAAACACACAGACACGCAAACACAAACACACACACACTCACACACACACATACCCACACACACAGGATGTCAGCATGCAGATGCTCTATAACACACATACAAAGATATTATTCACACCGGCTGAAGGGTGCATAAATCTGCACTGTGCTGCCACACACATCGACCTTTATTCATGAGGCCCCCACTGATCCCAGGACAGTTTCCTCTCCCCCCCATCTCATGCACTAGTTATTGAACGCTGGGACATTCTGAAATGCTGGCTTCAAATAAAAAAAAATAAAAAAAAACGTTCCACATCCCAGAAATCATCTCTCAGCGACAGACAGGAAGAAAAAAATAATAAATAAAACAAAAGAGGGCTTTTCCGAGCGCAATTCCAACTTCTATTAAAAAGAGGTGGAATTCACAAAATGATTATCCTCTGAGTGGATGCCATTGTCGCAGACAAATTAACGCAGTATTAATTTTGACTGCCGTCACCTCTTCCTGAGCTCTCTCGTTTATTTCCGACATCATTATCCTGCGGTAGGAACACTTACAAGCTCCGCCAGGTGTGTGGATCGTTGTCATAGTGATTAAAACCACCGACGTAGCGAATCTATACTGCATGAATAACTGACCCCAAAGTCACCTGGGGAAAGTGGATTTTACGTCAGGAAGATGTCTGCGTCTAGCAATTTAAAAATCTCGCTTTTGGCAAATCTGAATGTCCAAGGATCACCGGGATGGGCTACATATAACAAGCACTCTTCTGAAACCATCTATGACTCACTCCCCAGAGACTCTCAATCCAAGTCATATTTGCTGACTCAGACAAAGTGAATCTCTCTCTCTGACTCCCTCTGTTTCACTATCTGAAGCAAACTCATTGAGTCTCTGAATCAAACTGAGCTTCTTTTTTGAATCTACTGAATACGACTCACCAAGTATTTTTTTCGCCGATTCTAGCTCTTTGATTTTCAATGTGAATCTCTAAATTGGACTCTCTGAGTTTCAATCACGCTCTGAATCTGATTGCCTAAGTTTCACTGTCTCACTTTAAATCTGAATCTTAGAGTTTCACACACTCTCTGAATCTGAGTCTCTTTCTCTGATTCCGACTCCCTCACTTACACTCTGACTCTCTGAATTTGAGTTTTCATAAATCTCTGAATCTGACTCTCTGAGCTTTACTTTTTGATTCTGACCCTCTGAGTCTCTTTCTCTGAAGCCGACTCTGAGTTTCTCTCTCTCAGGATATCCCACTTAGAGTTTGATTTTCTTTTCAGACTTTCTCTCTCAGCTTAAGTCAGCGACTCAGCGGAGGAGTGAAGAGAGGAGTTTACATTGGTGGTCTAGAGTCTCTGATGTGAGAGAATACAATTCTGATCTCCTGAAATGACGCATTGTAAGGGAACTATGAGTACTAATACCCACAAACCCGAGGATCCAAAATCAGATTCTGCTTATGATCACCTCACCCATGAGAAGCAGAGGGAGGGAAACAGATTCTCAATCTGTCTTCTAGAATCTTCTAAATGCAGGCACTGTGGCACTGCAGCCATCTTGAATTGTGGGCCGTTTAGAATTCTTAGTTTTATTTTTTTTTTCCCCAATCACCTTTCCACAACTTCGCTGCTGTCATCTTACTTGCAGTGACTGTAACATGAGTCTTCGACCCTGTCCACATGTACATGGATATTTTTGAAAACATATCATTTCCTGCGCTTTTTTGGCCACTCGCCCACACGCAAACGGTGATTTAGATCACTTGGACTGAGATTTTTTTGAACACCCTCAAGGTCGTGAGGAAAGAATTCTTTTTTTTTTTTTTTGAAACAGAGGTGGACAACAATATCCATATTCATGTGGACAAGGCCTTAGATTGCTCAGAACATTAGAATACTCGAGTCGCACGTTTGTGATGTCACAATTTACACACCAGAGTTTAGTTTTATAGATCTTGCAGCAGTAGAGGGTTGGCTTTTCCACTGTTAGACAGGTCAGGTGAGCGATGACAGGGTTAGGTAATGCACTGTAGCCTCACCCAGAAGCGACAGCATGAGATGCGACTGAGCATGCTCTGTCCTGCCGTTCAACAGTGGATGAAACCAGACTTAATGGTTGCTCTTCAGTCCATCATCAGTTCCCAGAACGGTTCCGTTTGGGCCAATGAAACGCAGTTAATATTTAATGTGTCACTGCTACAAATATGACAGTTCGGACACACAGGATGAATAATGCAGCTCCGCGGATGGAGAGCGAAGCAACAGCAGTAAATTAATCTCAGGTGATTCCCCCAAACATTCTAGAAACTTCATCGTGTATGCGGGCGAGCACACGCGCTCAAACGCGTGCGTACACCAGCACACTGACAAATTTACGCAGATACAGAAACACACAGGCAGGTTGCGTGACTACAAACGTGCACAAAACTTTGCAAACAAATCAATGCGAAAACTGATCCACAATTACATGAACAACGACACATACAGAAACATACACACACGGCTCAACCAAAGTACCATGAACACAGACACGCACTCACATTCCTACACACACAAACAAACACACACTGCTCAAAGTACCATGAATGCAGACGCACGCATACCTACACACAAACAAACGAACACACACGCAGGTACATAGGCACAGATACATGCTCACAAACACACACAGAGTGCATAAACATGCTTTGACGCGGATGCACCCACACACAGAGAAATCCAATCATACACACAGTAATGTCCTCATAACTGAATACAGTGCAAGGTCAGGGCTGTGCAGGGCTTCATTAGAAATGATGTCCTCATAAACCAGTAGCACATCAGGTTCTGTTGAGCTGCATTAACACACACACACAGGTACGCACACATACATAAGTACACACACAGACACACAAACCACAACCCCAAACAGGGACATTCGAAGAGGCCTTATTTTTGCTCTAATACATTATTTGAAAGTTAATTTGCATCCCTGCCGATTTTTTTTCCCCCGCCTGTACCCTCAAATCATATCCGCTCAGGAGGGGAGCGATTTTCTGCACCGCGCTCCGTCTCGCCCACACTTCCAAAATCAGCGGGTTGCGCAGATGAAAGTGCACGTTTAAGCGCTGGAAGTCAGAGCTGTGGGACAGAGCGCGGCGCGGTGCTTACTCAGGAGAGATCTGTGTTTCTCGTGCACAGTGGTGTGTGTGTGGGTGCGTGTGTGTGGACAGAGAAAAGAGAGGGTGTGCGGTTAGCTGTGAAAAGAGAGAGGAGAGGTTTTTTGGATGTGATAATGAAATTTGTCTACACAAAAACACTCGCAAGCACACGTATATACGCACACACACACATGCACGCTAACGCACAAACATACGCACACCTGAAGACATGGCATGCAAACATAAACACACACACACACACACACGCACACACACATATACATGCACCTGCATATACAGACATATATAAGCTCACATGAGCTCACAGAAACGCACACTTGCACACACATGCAAACACAACCTCATACACACAAACTCATAGACACACAAATGCTCACACTCACACAAACATACAAACCCACACACGCACACAAACAGACATATACATGCACTTGCACACACTGACATTCAAATACACACATCACACACACTCATACAAGAGCACACACGCACATAGTGTGCATGCACGTACACACTTCCACACACACTCAGACACACACAGACTCACAGACACACACACACACACACACACACACCTCACTTTCCCGAAGCTGCAGCCCAGTCAGTGGGGAAGCGGTACTAATGGCTTTTCCACACACGGCGATTTGCGCTGGGATTCGTCGCGCCGGGAGCTGGGAGATTCGAGAGAGATGTATTGGGGTCGTACTCAGCGAGAGCAGCAGGTGCGGTGGGTTATTTTCTCAGTGACACAAATCCAGGTCATTATATTCTGGTGGGTTCAGCTTTGCGTCAAGCTGAGGTTTTTTTTAGGAGGACCACACGGTACTCCCCTCGCACAATCCATAACCAGCCTCGCCGAGCCAGTCAGACCTTCATCTGAGCAGGGACGGAATTTAGGAGTGCAACTTCGGCATGTGGTCTCTTATCTCCTCTCCGTGGTCTATTTATTCCTTGCTAGCCTCTCTGTTTTCCGTTCATTTTCTCCTCTGAGCTTTTTCTTTGTTTCTTTTCCAAATTTCCACCAATTTTAACCTTGCCTTTCAATCTGTGTCTCCCACTTTCTGCCTAGCGCTCCTCCTCGTCAGTTGCACCTGTGTTTCACGAAATAACTCCTGAGTTCCAACCAACAATCGGTTAGCATTCCGCTCATGAAGACCACACAACCGGCTCAGAAGGCCCCCAGCTCCCCTTTCCAGGTGACTCTCTCTTAAATACCCATTCAACCACTCCGACTGCTCACCTGACCCTTTTTTTTAACGTGGAAGAGTCTATTTCGACCCGTCTGACAACCGTGCGCGAGCGCTCAAGGGACGGGGAAGTGGAAGAGGACGGGGGAAGGTGGCGGGTTTAGCCGCTGATTTGCACTCTCCTGTTGCAGGTAGACATTGTTATTCAGGGCAGACCGTAGCCAGGGAGATGTGTCTCTGAAAAGGTGTCAAAGCACAGGGAGAGAGAGAGAGATAGAGAGAGGGCAAGAGAGAGAGAGAGAGAGAGGGAGGCTGCTTTAAAGGCCAAACTGCCGCGGTTAGCTGGAGGCACAGAGTATTTACATCTGTAATCACATTCGGTGATTGTCTGTTTGTTTGCTTCAAGTACCTGTGAGGTGGGCAGGGCATAGATCAGGATTCTGTTAATATTCCGTGGTAATGTGTGTGTGTGCGTGCGTTTGTGTGCACTTGTGGCAGCGAGTATTATTATTCTGTGGTAATTGTGTGTGCGTGTGTGTGTGTGTCTGTGTGTGTGTGTTTTTGAATGCCTGAGTGTGTGTTTGTGTGTGGATCTGTTTCGGGTGTGTGTGAGTCCAAGTGAGTGAGTGTGTGCGCGAGTGAGAGTGAATGTGAGTGAATGTGTTCATTTACGTGGGGGTGGTTATGTGCTTGTGCATGCATGTGTGTTTGGGTGCACATCTGTGAATGTATAAGTGTGAGGGCATGTGTACGTACATGACTGTGGAAGCGGCTATGCTCACTTACAGTATATGTACCTACACAGGTGAGTGTGGGCGTGTTCGTTTAGGATGGAGTGCGTGCGTGCATCTATACATGTGTGTTTGAATGGCCTCTTGCAAGCAGGCGAAATTTTTTTATCTCATATAAGCCTAAAAGTACGCAAATCACAGACCCTGTATATGAAATCGGAGATGTAGTAGAGCAGCACAGAGTCACAGTGTGATCCAAAGTCCGAGAGAATCTGTCTGGGCACGCTCCATCTCCCTGGAGACCTACCCACCAACGGCCCTCAAACCTCCATTTCGCCCAGACAAACGGGCAGCGCGCACTGGGAACTCCGACGTGAGCGATGAGACACGGGTAACAAAGGGCGCTCCGGAGCCAAGAACCGCAAGTTAAGCCGAATAAAACAGAATCTCAGTCCCTCACGCTCTCTGTAGATGTTCATTTTTACGAGGGACTGGAGTCACGCAGCCGCAAGCCGGGCTGCTCTAAGTGCTCTCTCCGACTTTCACGCTGCCAAACCTCTACCTCGCCACTTCAATTTCGCTGTGCACCAGGTCTTTATATTCGCCATCTCAGCCTTGTAAACCTTTCACTTCGTCTCTCCAGCTCTTCAGCGCTGTTTGCTTGGTCCGTTCGAGCAAATGCTAAGTGTGCGTGTGCTTGCATGCGTACGACTGTCTTCGCCACCGTGCGCCCGCTCGTGTTAATCCCGCTGCGTTTCCCGTTTTCGCGCCTTTTAATTTAGCGATCCTCAAACACCCGTCTCTGATAACTTGTTGCATAAACGAGCTTATACACACGCACACACACACACACACACACACACACAAAATGATGGAGTAAGACCCCAGAGGATTACCCAGCAGTGGAAGGGACAGGTCGTGGACCGCTCTCACGTCGAGGGGGTGGGAGGGGGTGGGGGGGAGTGCTGTTGAACGCGGGGACATTGCACGGTGCAGACGACTCTCTATGAGTAATCGGGAATCCATATGTCAGTGACAGAGAGAGGCCGGTACGGCCAATAATATAATTGATCACTCGCAATAAAAGATTGCGCAGGTCATCATCCTGGGAGTCCCAAATGCCCTCGTGCTACTTCGGCCCAATAATGTTTCACCCCAAAAAAGATAAAAAAAATCTCAATTACAAACCTAACGCAAGGTTATTTCAATATTTCAATGCAGCAATCGTCTTGGAACTTTTTTTTTTTTTGGCCGAGAAAAGCAAACAGAAATTCACAGTAAAAATCCATGGTTACGGCAATGCCTTGAGCTGTGTACAAATCCTGAGGATCGCAAAGCTTTTCAATTCTGGGCTGAGCCAACACATCTTAAACTGTGCACAGATGCTTCAGATTTGAAGCTCAGGACTATGAACTTTGCCTGATGAAGCGCTGTGTAGTCTCTCGGTACGAGCCCCCGATTTTGAGCTTGGTATCCTGACGTGCACTTGGAGAGATGAAGCTGTGAATAACTCTACTGTTGGGCCCTTGAGCAAGGCCCTTCAGCCAAAAACCTTTCCAAAGGCTTTTACTTTTGTTTCTCTTTCTCACGCTTCTAATTTCTAACTTCAACTGTTCTATCGGGCATTTCTCTCAAAGCGCCCTGGAGAAATTAAGCATTCTCAGTATTCCCTGCTAAAACGAGGGAAAAAACTAATGCACTGGACCCGGCAAATCCAAAGCTCTTAAGAACCACAGGGCAAACCAATGAGACCTCATTAACATGCACAGATCAATGCCCCTGAGTCAGGGGCAGTCAACCTTATCGAGAGCCCGTAAGGGTGCAAGTTTTCATCCCAACTTGATTTTCACACCTGATTCTATGAGCCAACCGCTAGAATCTCTTTTTAAGGCCATCAGCCATAGAATCAGGTGTGGAACTAATTGGTTGGAATGAAAGCCAGTGCCCAGACCACCCCTCTCTGGATAAGACAGGGCAATTCTGCCTTAAAAGTAAGAGCAAAATCCTGGTTCAGGGAGTGCTAGTTTTGTTCCAACCACAGATTTTCTCGACAGCAGAAGCCAAGAAGAACTGTTGAAATCAGCTGGCTCATGAGTTTGTGCGCAGAACAAAGGCTTGACTTGAATTCTCTACTGGACCCCCAAGACTTTACACCTCAGCTTGACATAGAACTCAATTTTCAAAGTGTAAAGATTCAAGAAGAGGATGTTAAAGGTGTCAAAAGAGTGAGCCAAACTCAGATAGAGCAGAGGAACCAGGAGACTGAATCAGAGACCCAGTATTATTTTGCTCAAGTGATGACGGCAGTAGCTCTGATTACATACACCATATTAGGCCACAGAAATGACAACTAGAATCAAACCTCAAGAAGAGAGAGAGACACTCAACTGAATCCAAATTCAAAAGCAGTAGAGTAATGATTAAAATAAATATGTGGCCTCTCTGCACCACCCCAACCTGCTGAATACAGGTCCTCATAAACAAGACCCCCCCCCCCCCCCCCCCCACCCCACCCAAGTTCAGGCTTCATTCAGCGTGAGACACAATCAGGTCTAGTGCTAACCAACTCTGTTTCAGCAAGTCAATCACACTATAGGTCTTCATTTCATCCCCATCTCAGTTCACTCAAGTCTACAAATAAGCAGCCCAATGAAATCTCTGGGAGTTGAATAACATGTGGTTTGCTAGGGTTGAAATGAAAACCGACAGGCACGTAGAATCTCAGGAACAGGGCTAGTCAATTCTGCTAACAAACAGGAGTCTAAATTATTTTGTAATCCCTTTCCAGGATGTGGAGTGATATTGCAATGGAGCTTGTCCATCCAGCCTTCAGTCTGTCTGTCCATCCATGCACATACAGTACGTAGGGACACGCAATCTCAGAAACTGCTTCACCGAGAAGAATTAAATTTTGCACCTGTTAAGCTACTAGTCATGACCTTGAATAGGTATGAAAATGGGATTGCATGGTGGCGGGGGATGTTGAAGGCATTTTTTTGGCTATTTTTGTATCTTCGCAAATGGACATGGATGCGGTGCTGAGTATACGCACAGTTTTGCCTGTATTTAATGGCCTTCGTCAAGTTTGGAAGTCTCCTGCTCCAAAATAAAAGCGTTTGCATCTCAAGGGTTGGACAGCGCAAAAGAAGGTGCGTCAAAGCATAAAGCTGGCCCTGAACAATCTTTGTGTAGCAGACCTTGTTATATCCCCGAACACCGAATGGCGTTCCGGGGATATTATGTTTTTGGTCCGACGCCGCCACGCCGCCCTACGTGTTAACGCAATAACTTCAGCAATATTTCAATTAGAAATTTTGTGTTTTGCATATACGTAAGTATCATAAAGAGGAAGAACTGATTCGATTTTGGACAATTTACAATCTCTAGATTGGCCACCAGGGGCCAAAAATGGAAAAATCACTGTTTTTATCATATCTCTAGAAATATTTGTCCGATTGACCTCAAATCAAGTGCAAATGAAAGGTAATGACCTGAGGATGTGTCCTACGATGACATTTTACCTGTTTGGTTCAAAATTTTGACACAAGGTGGAGCTTTATCACATAAAATTCACCATTTTTGCCATATCTTTGGAACCATTTGTCCAATTGACATGAAACTATGTGCATCTGCAAGGTCATGACCTCACAACGTGTCAAATGATTACATCATACCTGTATGGTTCTAAATTTTGCCACCAGGTGGCGCTTTTTGATGGAAAATGACAATTTTAGCCATATCTTCAGAACCATTTGTCCGATTGACCTGAAATTAAGATCAAATGAAAGTCTATTCAAGGTCTATTCAAGGATTGGGGAATTGGAGGATTGGGGGCGTTCAGGGATATACCCCAAGCCATTGCCTCCGACGGCATGAGCCTAGTTTGTCTTTTGACTCACCCAAATTACCTTTTAACACAAACGCTGTCACTCCATGGCTGTTTCATGGAACTGAATTGCAGCTGTTTGCAAACAAACACATATTGTATCCCCCCCATTTTCATTATCATTATGTACTTTATAAATAATGCTGACAAAATGGTGGTGGGGTCCAAAATGAAGGGGCAGATGAGGGGGTATTTGTAAATAATTAACTTCAGCCTCACCCTTGTTTAACTAACAGGAGTGCCGTTCTGTATACAGTTCAGTATAAATCCCCCTCATATTTTCATATGAAACCCATCACCTGGTGAATAATTCTCAACCCCCCCCACAAGGCTTCCACGTATTACTGCATTATAGCGCCGTTCTCAGAAGACATAAAGAGGCAGCAGGAATGTAAGTTAGGTGCCTGTTCTTCACCTGACAAACTTCCCATTTCGCTATGGCATAAGCATTTGGTTTCAAAGGGAAAGGAACAGGAACTGATTGGCCAAAACAGAACCAAACCCTCATCACACCCACGGGTAATTAATTCATCTTCATCCAGTCCTGTTGACAACAGCAGCACAGCTGCGTTATCTCCTCATGTCACAAAATTACCCAAATGGAGTTGGACACGGCCAGTTTTGATCTGCGATGCAGCTAGTGTTTGTGATTGCCCATGGCGTTTGGGTTGTCAAAATAGGGCAAAAAAATTCCTCTCGTTAATATTTAGTACACTCAGATTTTACGCGTTTCCGAGATATTATTTTGCCTGTGGGATGTGGAAGCAGCATGATGGCAACTGAACGCAAGTGAGCAGGTAAGCACATAGTATATTTTGTCCATTTTCAACGGTGAGGAGGTACGACAACCCAAGGCACAAGACCTCCCCAGAAACGGAAACCTCGGAATTTTCTAGAAAGAGCCGACTGCATTCCACCTCACAACCCACCCGTTCACTCAGGCTCACCCACGACTACATAAGACAGGTAAACGGGTGCACCCGGAACCAAGGAGAAGATTTGAGTACAGCGAGACCCACATGAATCATGCAGAGCCAAGCTCACAGGGAGAAGACAAGGACAGAGAGAGAGAGCTCACTTCACCCGGAGAGACGGAGGGCGAAGATCACAGGGAGAGAGAGGCAGAAATCTCCAAATCAGGCCTCACGGCACAAACATTTCAATCTGTTTCCCATTTCCCTGGAAATACATATCTCACCACTCAGGCGCAGAGATGCGCTCGCGCAGGGAAACGCTACCTAATGTGCAGACTCGCATGAATAAAAAATAATACCCAACTTAAACCCGCACACTTTCGCAAGCACGCAGACGCACACCTCATACACAAACCTGAATGCACAAGCATGCATGCAAATTGTACTTTTGCAAATACTTCTTAGAAACACACACACGTACACAGGCACACAGACACACGTGCACACACACTCTTTCAGACACACACGCACACCCAGACACAAACATTCACATAGAAACCTGAACCCATGCGCACACAAAAAGTTATTTTGTAAAAGCTTTCACACATAGACAGACACACACAGACACACAAACCTGAACCAACACGCATAAAATTCTCTTTTGCGCAAAATTTCACGCACAAACACGTACATACACAGACAAACACACACACATACACACACATACAAACACACACACACAAATATACACACACACACACTAACATACATGCATGTACATGCACACACACACACACACACACACACACACACACACACAAAATGACAGCACACATGGCACTAACACACAAGCAGTGTCCCCTCCTTCATCCTAGCAGAATGTCATTAGTGAGAGAGCCTCATCACTCAGTGAACTCCACAAACTGCAGCGCTTCTCGACGCACAAGGCCGACCTGCTGAGGGAGCTTTTCCCAGAGTGCTGCGGGGGAGGCGAGGTGCCGTGCATACACCCCCTGCTGGTTCAGACAGGTAACTGACAGGAGGCCCCAGGCGGGTTATAAAGAAGCGACAGCCCTGCGTGCACGGTGGCTACACAGCCCACGTCCCGTCACCACATCTGAGGCTTCTCCAGCCGCTGTCTCACACACACACACACATGCACATGCACACACACACACACACACATATATACACACTCATGCATGCACACACACACAATTACGCACACACAAACAGACAAAACTCACACGTGCACATACACCAAAAGTCATGCGCACATACGCACATACACGCGCGCACGCACATACACACACAATCATGCGCACACACACACACACACACACAAACACACACTTGTGCAAGTGCGCACTCAGCCTGCACAGTGGGGCATCTGCTTGATGTGATTAGTCAGAAAGTGCTGCCTGTGGGAGGAAAATACGATCTCTACAGTGGAGAGTGTGTGTGTGTGTGTGTGTGTATGCAGCATGTCACTGTGCGAGCCTGAGCATGTGGATGTATACAGTATCCACGAGTGCATCCGTATGGAAGTCGTGTGTGTGTGGGTGTGCAAGCAGTACTCGTGCGCATGCATGCGCGCGAGCGCGTGTGTGTGTGTGTATGTAGGTGTGTGTGTGAATGTGTGTGAGTGAGATAGAGAGAGAGAAGAATGACTAGGCGTAACATGCGGCTTAAGCTGTACTGTTTATAAAGAGCAGGCAGTGGGGCACATATATTTGCATATGTTGCATCAAATGAAGGTGACTGAATTAGTCATCGCTGTTCACATTTGTATGCAGTTGTGTACAGGTGAGAGGGGGTGTGTGTATACTCTGATGGGCATATCCAGTGACTGTGTGTGTTTGTGTGTGTGTGTGTGTGCGCGCGCGTGGGGGTATCAGCACTCGTGTCTGTGCATGTGTTTGTGTGTGTGTGTGGGTGAAGGTGGGAGTTGTTGTGAGAGCAGGGAGCAGCAAAGCAGAGTTTCTACAGCTCAACAATATCCCTCATCAGAATCACCATGTCGGCCATTCCGGCTCTTTCCAGCTCACAGTGTTCCCTGTGATTCTTCAGCCTCAGGGATAAACCCACAGGTGCTCATCGGGGGTGACTAACAGACGAATGGAGCCGCAAAGAGAGAGAGAGAGAGAGAGACTGAAAAGTACAAGAGGTAACAAAAGCAAAAGAGCGAAAGATAGAGTCAGAGTAAAAAAGGGAGGAGAGGGCATGAGAAGGCAGACCAAACAAAGAGAGGGAAGGAGAGAGAACGAAAGAGGTGGAAAGTCAGTTGAACCGACAACAGCGAGAGACGCCGAGACGCAGTGCAGATTATAGACAGTGTGAGAAACTGAGACAGTCAGAGGTCACCCGCGTGTTTCCACTCGAGGGGCGGAGGGGTCAGACGGACAGGGGCATGAGGACTGCCCGTGAATGACTCTTTGACTCTTTCTCCCAGTGGGGGGGAGGGGTTGACAGGGGGAGCTCTGCCCAATACAACATTCTCCTTTCACTCGGCGCCTCCTTCAGTGGATGAGCGGCAGAGGAAACAAAACAGAGAAAAAAAAAAAAAAAAAACAAGGAAACATCCTCCTTCAGTTCGTCAGCTTCAGGGCGAATGGAGTCACCACTGAGGGATGATTCTTCCTCGTGAAGAGATTTCACAGCTTCGGTGAAATAACCCTGCAGACGAGACTTTATCATCTCCATTCTTCTATTCATTACCTCGCTGGGTAATTCCAGGGCAGGGTAAGAGAAAGGGGATAGAGAATATCCCAGCATGCAGTGGGGTGAGAGCCAAGAATACAGGAACTAAACCTGGGATACATTTCCCAAAAGCATAGTTGCTAACTAAGTTAGCAACTTACATACAGTAGTTTGTCCATTCACAGTCAGTGGTTCCAACTACTTAAGTTAGCATCTGTGATTTTGGCTAACGAACCCGTGGGCAGCTTACCAGTCCATCGCAGTGAACGTACACCATTTGCTCATATACCCATACCAGTGGGCAAATTACCTATTGGGAATTAGGAGTCTGCAGTTAGCCTGACATGCATGTTTTTTGGACTGTGGGAGGAAACCGGAACGCCCAGAGTTAAACCCACACAAGCTTCACACAGATACGGTCCAAGATTGATTCCAGCTCAGGACTTTCTTGGTGTGTGGGGACAGCGCCACCCACTGCACCACTGTGCCACTGTGACTTAATCACATCAAGCAAAAATCAAAATGGTGGAGAGCTTGTGGCCAGTGTCAATCAGCTCTTTCATCTAGAGTCACATTGAAAGCAAATAAACGGATATTAGCCACAACAGTCACATACACAAAGATGCACAAACGCGCGCGCGCGCACACACACACACACACACACACGGCTGTGTAAGTGCCATGGATCAACATTCCCCCGCAGACCACAGGAAATCAAACACTTATGTTTACAACTCCTTCACCCCCGTTACTATAGGCCAATATAGTGACCCTGGAAACACCCTGACAGTAATAAATCATACAGTAAATTTACAAAACTTGGGACAGAATCCAGTTTTCACTCGGTTGGTTCCCAGCTCTAAAGTCAAATCCAGTAGAACACCACATTCGTGACCTCTCACGCAGAGCTTCAGGAGACTACGCAGTTTACAGAAGCAGAGTTGACACACAGCCGTGCTGCCTGACAGCCAAAATGGCAACACACTTTCCTAATGACTTTTCTCAAGGCGACACAAGCGACCAATCGAAGCAAATCAAGCAAAGGCACGTCCTTAAAGGAACTCAAACCTCGCTTCGAACACGGGAGAAGGCCCGGACTCGCAATGCATTGGTGAGAGACCACAGTCGCCACAACGCCATCCACCATTCACACCTCCTTTATTGCTCTTTGCAGGACAGCCAACAGCAATTCCTGCAAATCACTGTGCATGTAAGCAGACCAGAGTAAGACTGACAGAATATTTTAGGCATGAGCTGCAGTTCTGTGCAGTCTTAACAGAGCCTGATGTGAATATGCATTTCAGCTTGCATTATAATTGATCTTATCACGTCTTGCTGACCTTCGTTGTGCTTAGATGGGCACACTACAGTCTTTGAGGTGTCCTGGCTTCCTGCTAACTTCCTGACAATTCAACAGACTATTCCTTACCCTCATTACTTTACCAGTAAGATTAGACTGTTTACTTTCTTATAGTATGTTCACTTAATTCGTCTGTTAAATCTGTTGTCTGTTTTAATCAACACTACTGCTTTTGGCAGTAGACTACAGCTTTTGGGGCGTTTTTTTCAGAATGAAACGCCCCAAAAGCAGTAGTCTACGGCGTAAAGCGGTAGAGTCGGCATGCATGTTTAATATTATCTAAACATGAGAGTCAAGTGACAGAGACTTCCAAAGAACTTCAAAAATCCTTATTGGTTAAATCTTTGATTTAATTACATTTTACGTGATCATTATTTTTGGCTATTTTCATCCCTAAAACTCAAATTCTTTGCTTGAATATCTCCTGAAGTAGATTCAAAACAAGAAAAATAATGTTTTTATGTAGTAGGACAATGTCACATACATATTCTGTACCTGTCGGTTGCAGTGTTTCACTGAAACTACATCTCATTTATATTGAGAGAAATATTCAAACCCTGGATGCTGTGCTTTTATCGCCACAGCGTTTCTAGAAACAGAAAATATCTAAATAATATACTAAATTATTTCATACACTTTTCCTCATAATGCTACAGGACATACTGTATCTGGAATCACTAGAGACCTTGGGATCTCCGCAAATTAAAATAAGCCTGAAGTTCTGAAGTTTGAATAAAGCTCTTGGATTTGATGAATCACCATATGGGATCACAGAATGCACCAAATTAGTATCCGGAGGGAGGATTATTGAGACAAACACGTCTTAATTATCTCTCCTCATCATTTTGCATTTGCATACAAGTATTTCCCCTGCAGCAGCATTAGAGACACTGTCAAACAGGCATGCAGCCAATCGGGGCTCACATTCGGCTGCTGGGCGGGATCTTGCGGCCATCTCTGAACCATGTGACCTGGGGCTGAGGGAAGCTGCGGATCCTGGGGGCGGGGATGACCGCGCCCTCTCCCTGGGACACAGACTGAGAGCGCTCGCCCTCTTCGAAACTTCCCATAACTGAGAGAGAGAGAGAGAGAGAAAGAGAGAGAGAGAGAGACATTTAAAACCCACTTTATTGGGACATTTTTCAACAACAAAATTTACATTACATCACAAACCATAACACCTAGGGAAAGGGAAGGAATATAACACCAGAAAACAGGGTTGGATAGAAGAGGGAGATGAAAAGAATGAAGAAAGTTCAGTAAACAGAAGCGAATGAAACAGCAGCACAAAGATTATGAGAGAGAGAGAGAGAGATGTAAAAACAACATCATTAAGATAATGTTCATAAACAGAAATGACAGAACTTCACTTCGCATAATGATAACAAAAATAGGCCAACCAATCAAAATAAGACAGAAAGAGAGAAAAAGGTGGGAAGACAGAAGCGAGAGACAGATGAAGGGAAACAGAGAGAAGGATTATAAATGTTGATTACCACACATACTGTTTCTTCTTTCCTTTTTGTATTTGTAATATTATTTCATTTTGCAGTCAGTGATCCTCAGCATAGACTTTGATTTTTGAAGCCCTAATATTATAAAACTCTGAAAGGACTCACAATTACCTTCCCTCCTCCTCCAATCCACGGTTTACAAAGCCCCAACTCCCTCATCTGTCAGAATGAACGCCCAACCAACACAGTCGACCAAAAGGCGTCAGTCTCTTCTTCGCCCAAAACACAATCACCTAATATACAACAAGTCTTCAAATATTGCCGCCCCAAGCGCAATTTTAAAATCGACAAGCTTTTTAAAGGACAAAAAAGAGAGAGAAATTCACAAAAAAAACAAAAAAAAAAAACTGAGAAAAAATTCATTTTTCATTCTGTGGCCTTTCCCTTGTTTTAATTAGTGCCTTCGTTTTCCATATTCAGCAGTCGGAGATATGAATCCGCAACGACTGTGTAACTAGACAGCAGTCAGGCCAACAACCTAAACCACAGATGGAACAAAAAAAAAACAAAACAACTAGAGTCAGACTTTTCCTTGTTAAACTATCATTTGGAAAACAAGTGCAAAAATAAATAAAAAAAAACAAAACGAGCCTAGGGGCTAAAGTTCCGCAGAACATAATATGCACATATTATATGCCCCTCACTTTTCAAAGAGCCTGTGTTAGTTTGTTCATTTTGTAGCATACTTAATTAATTATGTTGCTTGAGGCGGGTACACCTTTTAAAATGCATAATTCCTTCTGCCCTTCGCAGTTCTCATTTCTAGCTTCTTTGTGTTTTGCTACAGGGCCGGCTTTTTGGCAAAAAACAGCAGACCCAGTCATCCGCAATAGCTTTTCCGCAGCACGACATTCTTTCATCTGCACCTGCTACCGATTCATTATTCAATAACGGCAGCATAGTTTCGTCAGCTAAACATAAACTCCTTTCAGCAAATTGAAGAGAAAATCTGTATAAATCACAGAAGATGGTGCGTGAACAATGACCTCTATGTAGGATACGTAAATTTCGGATCATTATAGAAAATGCAGCCGGCTCACTTAAAGTCTTTGGCAATATACTGCTAGCTAAGGTTTTCGTTTGACATAAAAAAGGAACACGGATGCACGCATTAATGTTTTAAAATAAATTAAACAAAAAAAGTTGAATCCACAGCACACGGCAGCACAGCACGTCTCACCGCCTTGTATCCGTTAAATAAATGCAGCCCTCTAATTCCATCTCCCCAAAATAACACACAAAATATAAGCATTAAATATCAAAGTCAGCCTTGTCTTTTCCCCTCTCAGATCATGTGAATAATTCATTAAATGGCTAATTAGCCAAAAAACATTTGTAATGGTGATGATATAATCTCAGAGTTAAGAAGCCAATCAGGTGGCTTTGAGCGGTGATGAACGCTTTCTCGAGCTCAGAGACAGGCAGGGGCTGCTTAGCTCCCCTGCGGGCAGTGAGGGAGTTAATCTTCGTGCGTGGCGCGCACATTAGGCGAAGTGAACCATGAAAGAGTGGAATCCCACGCCCTTTGAAGTCATGTTTTCTCAGTCAACTCGACGCTAATCTCACATCTCTGCTTTTTTTTTTCCCCCGCAAAGGTGTCTCTCTCTGAGATCTTTAATCGGTCTGGGCTACACTCGAAAGATTAAAACCGAGCGCTCCCGTACGTTCACAGACAGCGCACCAGGCCTCAAGAGGAGAGGCCGGGACGGATGTGCGCAAAAGATGAGGCGGCGAACAGAACCAGTGGAAAAGCGGAGAGAGTGAGGTTTGAAATCCCAGCCTATGGCACCAGATGCAGTTTAGAGAGGTCTGGGGGGGGGGGGTCAAGGTGTTGCTTGGCTTTTGGCCCCAGACATGTTCTACAGCCTCCCACAATATAGTGCATTATTACAACATAGGTTCCATGATAATTGGGAGTGTATGTAAAATGCAAATAATTGCAATTAGTTAAGCGATTTGCGTGATCTCTTTTACCAACTTTCAGTTAAAACAGCACAGAAAAAAAATATTTAAGCTTTCACCAAATTGACTGAAGCAATTTTCGTAAGTATTAGATAATTCTGAATTTGATGCCTGCAACATGTTCCAAAATAAATGGGACAGGGGAACTGAAAGACTGGAGAAGTTGTATAATCTTGAGAAAAAAAACAACCATTTGGAATATTCTGCAGGTAAACCAGGCGAACAAGGAACAGGTGATTCAGTTAGGACTGGGTATAAAAAATGAGCGTTCTGAAAAGGCAAGGCTGTTTGCCAGCAAGATGGCTTGGGGTTCGCCATTTTGCCAAAAGCTGTAATGTAAAAATAGTCAAACAGTCTAAGAACGATGTTTTTCAACATGAAATCGCATTTAATCGAGGGATTTCACCAGAAAGTCCACAGTCTAGTGAAAAGACTCAGAATTCGGTGGAACCAGGGCGATCTCTAAACGTAAAAGAGGTTGAATACCAATACTGCATGTGTGTGATCATTGAGCCCTCAAAAGGCCCTGCATTAAGAACCAACATTTTTTGTATCGAACATAACCACACGGGCTCGAAAATATTTCAGGAAACCTGTGCCAGTGAGTAAATTTTGTCATGGCATCAAACGCTAGTTAAGACTCTCCCATGCGAAAAGGAAACCGTATATCAACACCACCCAGAAGCACCGCTGACTTCTCTGGGCTCGAGCTCATCTGAAATGGATGGACTCAAAGTAAAAAAGAAAGTGACAAGTCCATCTTTCATATTGTGCCCGGAAATAATGTGTTCAGACGGACCATCCTGATAGCTGTTAGTGACGTGTTCAAAATCCAGCGTCTGGGGCTGCATTAGCCCCGTCACCGTGGGTGAATAGCGCATCTGTGATTGCACAGTTGGCACAGATGGGGACAAGCACATTTTGCAACAACACAATGCTGCCTTCCAGATGACTTTTTTCAGGGACACTCCAGCTTGTTCCAGCAGGATAATGCCGAGCCACACAGCACGTATTAAAACACCATTACTTCCTTGTCCCAGAGTGCGAGTACTCCACTGCCTCGTCTGAAGCCCAGACCTGTATCGCACTGAAAACATTAAGCAGATTATGGAGTGCAAAATACGACAACAAAAACCCCCCAAACTATTACCCAACTGAAGAACAGGAACTAATTCAGCTTTCGAAACTCCAACAATTAGAGTCCTCAGTTTAAGGACTACGCGTTACGAAAAGAAGAGCTGATGTTACACTGAGATGAACACACGCTGGTCCCAACTTCATTTGAACATGTTGCAGAAAAACAAATTTTTAAGTAGCTATTATTTTCAAAAAAACAATATAGTTGTTTTCTGAAAATAAACAACGGTACAAATTTTATCTGTGCCTCTTTTTTTTTTTCCAATTGAATACGGGTTAAAAAAGGGATTCTCAAATTGCTGCCTGCTGTATTTGTTATCATGCACATTGTCCCAGTTCTCCTGGAGCTGAGGCCGCAGCTGGAGTCATTGACAGAAAAACATGGCAGACCAGATCCCGCCAGTAAAGGTGAGGCAGTTGACCTATTCATGAGTCTTGTGACGCCCCTGAGTGAGGGCTGGGCACAATATCAGCTGGGGGAATAATGAAGGTGAGAGTTACAGGTTTCAATCCTGGCTTTGCCTCAATCCTCATCCTCTCTGGTTTTTCACAAGGTTTCCGAGGGGAGGCATTGACATCAGCTGCTGGACTGATGGAAGGGTACGGTGGCCAGATGGCCAGGTGCCGGTGGAGCAGGGCACCAGATGAAGGTAATCACTGGATTAGTCACTGCTGTGTGAGGTGTGCGTGTGTGTGTTCGTCTCAGTGAGCGTGTTTGAGCATGTACCTATGTATGGGTGTGTAGGTGTGTGGATGTGTATGTTTGTGTGTGTTTGCGTTCATGCGTGTGTATTTGTGTGGCTCTACTGCTGTGTGTGTGTTCTTGTGTATGTAGGTGAGTGGGTGTGTGTTTGTGTTGCTCTACAGGTGTATGTTCATGTGTATGCATGCGCGCCAGTGTGTGTGTGTGTGTGTGTGTGTGTGTGTTCATGTTCATGTTTGTTCATGTGTATGTAGCTGCATGGGTGTGAGTGTGTTGCTCTGCAGGTGCAAGTTTGTATGTGTGCGCGTGTGTGTGTGTGTTCATTCATGAGCATGTGTATGAGGGTGTATGGGTGTGTGCGCGTGTGTGTGTGGGTATATGTGAGTGTGTTGCTCCACAGGTGTATGTTTGTGTGTGTGTGAGTGTGTGTGTGTGTGTATGACCCCCTCCCCTCCGCACCCAGCTGTGTTTGAACAGAGTCGATCGATCACCGAAAGGCTTCCGACTCGACAGGACACCTGCTCAGCAAATGAGCTATAAATAGATAAATAAATACATAAATAAATAAAGCCCGTAAATCAATGCAGAGCTCCAGGGACACGACTCGTTAAGGGACAGAGTTAATTAACGAGAGACGGCCTGATCTGAAACAGTGGGAGGGGCCTGGTGGTCATTCATCTCCATTAGGGCACCACATTCCCAACTGAGAGAGAGAGAGAGAGAGAGATTTTTTTTATTGTTCTTGTTATTGTAATTAGGCTTTGGCAATATGTATTTTAAAATATGTCATGCCAATAAAGCAACTGAATTGAATTGAATTGAATTGAATTGAGAGTGAGAGAGAGAGAGAGAGAGAGAGAGAGAGAGAGAGAGAGTGAGAATGAAATGCGGAAATGGTCTGTAGTAAAAAGAGAAAGACGCAGCTCTGTGGCATCACTCTCCAGGGCTTATGATTGGACACATTTCTCCACTCTCCAGGGCTTATGATTGGACACATTTCTCCACTCTCCAGGGTTTATGATTGGACACATTTCTCCACTCTCCGAGTCTTGTGATTGGGCACATTTCTCCACCCTCCAGGGCTTATGATTGGACACGTCTCTCCACTCTCCAGAGCTTATTATTGGACACATTTCTCCACTCCACAGAGCTTATGATTGGACTCATCTCACTAGTCTCCAGAGCTTATCATTGGACACATTTCACCAGTCTGCAGATCTTTGGCTGAAACACACTTCATTACTCTGCAAAGCCTCTGACTGGATGAATGCCACCAGTCTACAGAGCATCTGATTGGGCACATTTGTCCAAATCCAATTAACCAATAAGCAGTTATACTGATGAGGAAATGAAAAATAAAAAGTGGCTTGATGTGAAACAATAGCTTCGGGCGCTGAGCCAGTCAGAACAGGCAGACAGAAGGAGGAATCTTAGAGTAAAACAGCTACTCCACAACAGAGACATTAT
Source organism: Gymnothorax reevesii (assembly GCA_029721435.1). NCBI lineage: Eukaryota > Metazoa > Chordata > Actinopteri > Anguilliformes > Muraenidae > Gymnothorax > Gymnothorax reevesii. The sequence continues at coordinate 26,045,428 of CM056592.1, forward strand.
ACAGATCCTGAAGTCAGAGTACTGACTATACCACAGAAAATGTTGTCGAATGGGGAATATGAAAAACCCATAGGTTATGGAAGACTGAGAGAGTCATATCAACACAAGAAACTAACATACAAACATACAGCCATACACCCACCGACCGACACACACACACACACACACACACATATTCAGTAATGCGCAGTGATGATTATACGCCATCACGTTCACCTAAAAGGGCTCCTAATATATCACTTCTCAGGACTTAATGTGGATCTGTTCCGTGCCAGTGTTATCCCCAAACGTCTTCTTACCAATTCTTTGGTGAAAATGTAATGAAAACAACTATTGTAGGCAAAAAGAAATAAATAAAAAAATCATTCCCACAAATATTTTGAGGTAAAAATATGGGTAATAAACAAAAACACTGAAAACATCATTTTTTTACATCAATTGAATAATCTCACAAATTTTATTTTCTTTTCTCTTGGGTCACATTAATGCATGTTTGCAGGCTTATTCCATGATTATTGATGCTAAAAAAATTGTTTACACTGGTTTGAGGCAACATCATTCTGCAAAATTACCTCTGATGGTCGGTTATTCCAGTATATAAGATGACATGAACTTTGAGTAGTATCATTGCTAAACACGCCCTTATGGAACATTACCACAAAATACTACAGTAAAAGTACTTCAGTTTTCTATTGTAACTACGGCAATTTTGCAGAATTGCTATAGATATACTATAGTTATATCTCAGTAGTGTACTACAGTGATGCTAAAGTAAATCACCAAAGTCAAACGCTACTATAGTAAACTATAGCAATAATATTCAATTACTGTAGTATATTTGTAACAAACTATAGTTTACTGCAGTAAAGTGTAGTATACTATAGTTTACATCAATTTTACCGTGGTAAACTATAGTTAACTGCAGTACATTTTTATAAGGGCAATGGCAAGACATAAGGCGCTCTCTGAGAATGTTTGTAGCCCAGGAGCGGATCCGGGTTAGTTTGCGTAGTTTCCGGAACTCACTCAAACACCTTATTGATTGGCTGGAAACACTTTCATTGTGTTTGGACTCACTCACGCCTCATTGTGATTAGCTATTCATGTCGTAAACTACTCATGGAAACTACTCACTTCAAAACCTGCATCCACCCCTGTAGCCGCATTGTGGCCTTATGTGATGCTGGCTGGCCACTTAGAAAAATTTCTGAAGACGTTATATGCTGCCATGACACTGTAAGAAACGCCATCAAGTGTTTCAATGAGCCAAGTTCGCTGAAAACTAGTGGCAGTAGAGGTGCAAAACGGAAGTTAAGTGCGTCTGATGTTCGTCATCTGTGTATGACAAGTAAAATAAAAAAAATTCGTCAGTTGACAGCAAAACAACTCTAATATGATATTTATAGCACCGGAAGTGAAGAGATGAAAGTATTTAAACTGACGATTTCCAGACACTTGTGTGAAAATGGTCCGCTACCAAAAAAAAAACACATTTTACAGCTGGCAACATCAAATAAGACTTGAGTTTGCCAAGATAATCAAGGACTGGACATCAATGGACTGGGAACCAGCCCTTTGGACCGATGAATCAAATTTGAAACTCCAAAGACACAACTATTGCGCGCTGTAGTGTTTCAAAAATGACTGTTTAACCCCTTCAGTGAAACATGGAGGTGGTAATACTATGGACTGGGGTTCAGTCTGCTTGTAAGGAGCCGGTGAACTCATAAAAATCGATGGAATTATGGATGAAAAGAAGTATTACAGCATCCTTGTGAAGCACGCATTGCCATCTGGAAAGAGACTGATTGGTCGGGATTTTTTTTTCAACAAGATAATGACCCTAAACAAAGTTCTAAGTTGTGCAAGAATCATCTCAGTCAGAAAGAAACATCTGGTAACATAAATGTTATGACTTGGCCTGCTCAAAGTCTAGACCTTAATCCGATTGAGCAAATCTGAGATTTGCTTGAGTCCATGATAAACAAGTCTGTTCTAACATTAAATCTCTTTGGAATGAACTTCAAACCACATGGAATGGTTCATCTAGCGAGGAAATAAAAAAAAAATAAACGTGAACAACTATGTATATGAAAGATTAAGTGCTCTAATCAAAGCAAAGAAAACATTATTGCATTATATTATTTCTTTCATCTGTACAATCCAATATGTCATAAAATAAACACTTAAATAGTACTTGATTTCTGACTTATCTTCATTTTGCTAAGTGAATAATCATCACTGCACCATCCTCTATAGAGAAACAGACATCCAACCACACACTCAGAAACACTCACGCCCGCACACACTCACAAACACTCAAGCCCGCACACACTCAGAAACACTCACGCCCGCACACACTCAGAAACACTCACGCCCGCACACACTCACAAACACTCACGCCCGCACACACTCACAAACACTCACGCCCGCACACACTCACAAACACTCACGCCCGCACTTACTCACAAACACACCCTTTCCCACACCTGAAGCACCGCAACACTTACATGCCACCTGCACTTCCGTGCTCCGCTGTAGGAGGGCGCCGACGCGGTTGCGGACGATGCAGCGGTAGAATCCGGCGTGGGAGCGATCCAGCGAAGGGATGAGATACCTGCAGGAGGAACAGAACCAGAAGACTTTAGAGCCGAGCTCAGTGGTGCCAGAAGCTGCACTCAATGGTGGAGTTACCATTACCAGCACAAGCGGATAAGAGCAGATATGACTGGGAATTCTGAGAAATTCTCTCACACACACACACACACATACACACACACACACACACACAGATGTACTGAAATGCATACACACAAACACACACTCTGTACACAGACATGCATACCTACTCACCCACATACATGTTCACACTCAGACAAACACAATTTACACACACACACACACACACACACACACACGAGAATGACTCCCTGCCAAGTGTGTACAGACAGATGACTAAAGCACTCTAACAGTGCAGCAGAGGGAGTGCCTGTCCTAGCCGGGGCGGCAGAGGAGGCTGCCATGATTTCACAAAGGAAAGAAAGAGTCAGCTGTCATGCAAATAATAACATCTACAGCAAGGCGGCTACAGCAGCTTCAGGCGATTAAATCTGTCATCACCTACGTCCGCCCCAAACCCCCCCCCCTCACCCACCCACAACCACCAGCACAACCATCATACTCAGCGACCTTGAAGTTCGCAGCACTCTGCTGCGAAGTCACAACGGGGCTGCAGTACCTCCACCCTTCCACTGGGTGGCACTGTAATACACTTTATCAGTGGTCAGGCCAGGTGCAGTGCGTGCCAGAGATTTTTTGGCAGGGGACTGAGGGGATGACATCATTGGCACAGAGCCGGCCGACCACAGCCAAGGGGTAACATGGCTGACTGCCCCCCACCCCTAGTCCCCAACCGCGCGGAAGTCTGGGGTCCTGACGCACCACTGAGACAGAACAGTGTGGTGAGTCAGGTTTTCTGAACAGCCACCAGCTCTGGAGAATACCATATCAATTCATACCCCCAATACACAAACCGATTCAGAGAGAAGATTAAAATAATTTTATTAAATGTATTTACTTTTTGCTTTATTGGATCCAATCCCAAAACTTCCCGTTTAACTATTGAATATTAAACTTCATTCATGAAACCAGAAGTCAGTTCTGAGAGTGGTAGCCACGTAGAGTTAGCATTGCTAATAAGTTTCGCTTGAAGGCACTGCCATCCAGAACAACCAGTCGAGCCAAAGCCAGCCACATGTTGATCAGCAATAGAGAACAAATACAGAGAAAAAAGCACATGGAATTAAACATATCTGATTAACTTCCAATTGTACAGTTAAATGTATCCCAGGGTAATATTGGATTCATTACCCGTCAGAGAGGTCAGTCACGGAAAACTGCAAGGACAGTAGCACTCTACCTTTCAACTGGTTTGTTATTCTGACTCAGGGAACAGATGATTGGAGATGCAGCAAGCTATGCAAATAACCTTGGTCAAAGGTGTCCACCGAATCGTGCAAAGGTAAGAACTCAGTGACCCCCGGATGACCCTACTTGCAGTGGGTGTGAGTTGTGTATTTTTGCTCACTGCATAGTCTGCGCAGTACCCGCTCCGCTTGATATAAACCATATTTGAAACTTCCAAATGGTGACTTTACAAGTCCTGCTGGGAGTGTAAATTAGAAGGTAGTATCCAGTTTGCGACATACATATTTACTAATATGGCAAAAAAGGCCGCTGACCAAATTTTACAGTACAACAAAATGTGTGTATTTGCCATGAACTGTTTCTCAATGCAATACAATCAATAGTAATATTCTAGCCTGACCCATGTGACCTTAATAGCCAAGTAGTAGTGTGACTGTTTATGATTATTAAATGTGATATAAGAATGTAGAAGTTAGTATCTGGTAAATATGGGAGCATTATGCAGTACGTACTGTAAAAGTATGCAATTCCAAACACAGCTGATGACAGGGCAGTCAGCCATTGGTGTATTGTCTCGGCACATGACCAGGCGAAATCAGATGCTTTCTCAGAGCAGACAGTGAATGCATTTATACGTCTATTTGCAAAACAAAAAGCCAATTTGTGAGTAAATAAAGTACAAATAAAAATATAATGCGGTGTTGCAAGGAAAGAACCCATGTAATCTGACTCTCCCAGAATAACTTGATTTAAAAGTGTATGAACTTGGAGACATGGAGCAATTGAAGTCGGCAAAGCATTCTACTTTCCGTATTCACTTATTTTGTAAACGAAAAAGGTTTATGCATCGCGAGGCTATGTATAATTATGCGGGGTGTGTCGGTTGGGAGGGGAGAGCAGTTTTTCTCGAAGTTCCAACCCAATGATCTCAGGGCCTGGGAAATTTCCTGGGTGCGGTTTTTGACAAGTGAGGAAGTCACAGCCCACTTTGATGAGAAATTGTCATAAGAGTAGAACTTAAGCAATGCAACTACATTGGTGGTTGAAAGACACCTGGTAGGACCATAAGTACCACTAAAAGTCCCTCTAGAGATGATTGGTCGGTGAATGACCTAACAGGCCTCTGCCAACAACTCTCCATGTCGAAGACTTACAGGGCTCATAGATCAATGAGATGGAGAGAGAGCGATAGAGGGAGGGAGGGGGGGACAAAAGGGAGAGATACAGAGGGAAGCATACAGTTTGGTTCGATCGCGATGCTTTAAAAAGGTATTGACCTCGGATGGCAATCGATGAGACTGGGCCTGGAGAAGGAGGTGAAGATATTCGCTTGTACAGAAAGAGAGATAGAGACAGGTGGAAAAAGAGGGAGAGAGGGAGAAAGGTGTGGGACGGCAAGGGGGAAAGACGGACGGAGGGGAGGGGATGGAGAAAGTGAGAGAGAGAGAGAGAGAGAGAGAGAGAGAAATGAAGAGAGGGGAGAGTCAGTCTGGTGGGTGTTAATAGTCTTATGTTGCGTCACCTGAGGCAGCTCAAACACAAGGGACTCTGAGCTGAGAAACTCAGGTTATCAAATTAACTTTGATCAGCTACGGTAAAAAACAGACCATCCCCACAGTAAAGTGCACGGAGTTCATTCAAATCCAGCAGTGTTCATTCAAGCTCCGACTGAGTTTAGATGAGTCCACTCATGGTAGACCGATATAAACCCTGTGAAAGTTGATTTAGCACCAAACATTTTAGCTGCCCAAGTCCAGGCTTGGCTGCCCTGCTAATAAATGAGGGGAGATGAATCAAATGTTGATGTTGGCTGGGATTTTTGTTTATTTATTTTCAGCTCTCTTTACGCCAGGGAGGGGCCACCGAGAACATGGGTCTTGTTTTGAAGGACGCCCCGGGAGAAGTGCCAGATTGAACAGCTGCAAGTGAGGAGTGATACAGGGCGAAAGCCTCAGGAGCAGTTTCCGGGCCAAGGGCCTCGCTCAAGGGCCCCAACAGCAGAGTCCTTTGGAATTTCATATCTCCTGAAGCAAGTCAGAATCCCGAGGCCCATAAATGAATTAAACAAACACCTTTACAGTTACCAAATGGGCAACCTACCACTACAGTATGGAGGGACTGGCCCAGCGGAGGAACACCGGAGACATATGTGCTGTTGCAGGGGGAAGTCTAGTGTTGATGCGACAAAATATGGCCCATTCATGAAGGTTCAACATGTTGAAGAAGGAGTGTTCCTTCAAACATTGGTGGTCATTCACCAGGTCCCCCCACCATTGCGAGGCATTGAGAGAGAGAGAGAGAGAGAGAGAGAAAAGCTTTATTTTAGTTCATTACTTTTTACCCAGAACCTGTAAGGGGAAAGGTAGGCTTCCATTTGTTTATTTGTTTGTTTAATGAAATGGCCTCTCTCTTTCTCTCTTTATAGGCAAGTAGGACACCAACCAGAACAGCCGGCGCTCCCGGAGTCGAGAAACACCACTCTCTCCCTGGCGCGTGACAACCATGTAATCAGATTCACTCCTCGATCAGTTAAGTGCTAAGTGAAAATTTACAAAAACAAAAAACAGCAAACAACAACAACACATCTTGCGGCTCTTGAGAGCAAAGGCTTCCCAATCCTAGGAGGAGCCATCGCACTCAAACTCGAACAGAAGGGCCGCTGCTCGACGCTCTGATCGTTTCACTCAAGTTCAGAGCTGAGCGACTACGACTCGCTCGATAGATCACTCAGCTCGAGTTCAAACAGAGACACCCACGTAATTTCCCTAAAAATCCTCATCGATTCGAATCGCTATTAAGCCGCAGTTTATCCGATTTCCCTCGCTGGGCATTTCAAAGTTGCAAAAAATCCCCCCAATAATTCCTTCCAAGGGGGAGGCCCGGAAATTTGGCAGGAGAAGTGAAAAGTTGGGATGACTGACAGGTGACCAAGTCGACGGGGCCTCGAGAGCACGTGTGAAAGTCCGTTCCTGTCGTTAGCGAACCAATAAAGAAGTATCAAAGCATATTAGGCAAGGGGTTAGCAGAGTAGATATCCAGCCAAGTGTGCAAAATTGCTTTTAGCTCGAAGCCTATTAGCGGTAATGGACTAATTAGGAAGAGGAGCACTGCGCAGGCCTCCAAACCCTCGGCAGGCTTATTTGCGCACTTGTCTGCGCCTAGCAACACGGCTTGGTATCCCCTGAATGGAGATCAAGGCTGGTGTTAAGAGCTGAGTTGTGGTTGCTGGGTTTGTTTGGGGATAACACTGGCATGGAACACATCCACATTAAGTCCTGTTGCCTGAGGGCATCTCTACCTCCAAGGACAGAAGAGAAGGAATGTTCACTGAGTGAATGAAAAAAGAAAGAAAAGATAGAGACGTGCGAGAGATGGAGGGGATAGATAGATGATATGAACATTAAAATGAAAAAAAAAATCAAGAGAAATGTAGATGAAAACGAGATGCACTTATCGTGACCTCACCATTACAAGGCTCTATCTGCCGCAGAAACACAAACGTGATAGAACCTTGTAATACTGAGGTCACAATATATTTTGTGTAAATTCACACACATACAGCATTTAAATGACCAACATAATGCTTCTTTAGGGGATCAGGATTAGCCTTGTGCTAATTTTCATCTTACGCATCGTATGTGCCTATATTTCTGTAAAAAGCACCATAGATATACGAATGAATTGACTCTCAATGAGCAGAAGGCCGTACCATAAATGACAGCATTCAAATACATCGAACGAAGAGGGCAGATAGACATCTACATTCATCAAAATGCGAAATAACCATTTTATGCCACATCTTGGACCAGAAAAATTATTTTAAAAAAAGACTCCTTCAGCAAACTGATAAGCACCATTCACCTGTTTTCTTGTTGATTTGTTTTCCTTTCATTAAAATCTTACAAGAGGGTCCTTAAAAAAAATTGCAGCAGACGTCTCACTTTCACTGAGGAAGAACTTTGATTCAACCGAGAGGACTGAACTCATTACAACTCAATTAGCACGCAGTCCTCAAGGTGCAAGCACTTAACGGCTTAATTGCTCAATCAGTAGTCAGAGCATCAGGATAAATAAAAAAAAGGATGGAGGAAAGTTAATTTGTTTTGGAACGATGGATGCCACCAGTGGAGAGATAGGAGTGGCGGAAGAGGATTACTGCAAACGAGATGAGGAGGCAAAGGTTGATGACGAGGAAGAGGGAGAAGGGTGTTTCTTTCATGATGAATGGATGAGATTCACCCGAGATTCACCTGGATGAGATTCACCTGCTTATGCCGCCCTTAAACAAAACGAGGTCACACTTTATTTGAAGTGTTGCTCATAAAGGCTTTATACAGCATATGTAATGCCTTCATAAATGAGACAATATGTCTTCATAAATCATTCATAAGCGAATGTCATGCTTTGTAAAGGGTGAAATAACACATCCTTATTCAACATGTGATGCCAAATGTGACAACGACAATGTCACTTCGCTGACAATGTCACCCTTTAGCGCATTTAGCCACGAGCTAAGTGACATCTTCAGTTATATGACATCTGGCATCACATGCTCTCTCATTTATGAAGGCATTATACATGCTCTATAAAGCCTTTATGAGCAACACTTCAAATAAAGTGTGTCCCTAAACGGCATTTAAAGAAATTTCGCTTTTGCAAATTTCCAGTTTCAGAAGAAAATCATGAGAGTTTTGCTGGGGTTGGGGCACGCTCCTGTAATCTCGCTTGTTTGGCGTATGGTGGTCATAAAAATCAGTCCGACTCAGACTTTGTCTTGTCTGGAAGTTCCAGTAAAATCATACCTGATCAATATTATTGGAAGTCCTTCATCTTGGCTCACGGAAACAGTGAAGTTCAATGAGGTTATCGCAGTCAACAACTAAGAGGCGCACTCTGCAAGATCCTTTAAAATCTTACTGTCTGAAACAAAAAAGTGTGACTTAATGCCACATAGTCTTTAGATGAGAGAGGGTGTCAGACATTAGGCTCACGAAAGCCTTTTCAAAGTCTGCACATATATCAGGCAAAAGATTCACCGTGTCTCCTGGTCCTGTGGGATTATAAAAAGAGAGGGTGGCACGATAACACAAAGGGTGGCACTGTCACCTCATGGCAAGGTTACGGGTTTGAATATCACCTGGGGCCTTTCTGTATGGAGTTTGCTCATTTTCTCCATGTTAAAGAAGGTTAACAACTCTCTGCACGGCTATAAACGTGCACATATTTTGCCAGTTTATTTTACTGGCACCTTATTTTGCCAGTTATTTTAACTGTTCACAACAGAGTTCTGTGCATGTTAAGTGTAAACCACAGTTAAATGTACGCAAGACTCCACTTACAGTTAAAATAACCAGGAAACAATGTTAAATTCAGTCACTTCATAACAGTGAGGTATCTTCCCAAGGGCATGGATATTACGTTAAGAAGAGACTGAAATGAGTATTTGTGCAAATAATATGCGATTTGATCCCTCCCCGTGTTTAGAAGAGTACAACAGATCAGGTGATGTAACCGTAAAATGACACATCGTCAAATGATGAATCGCAATTAAGGAAGCAGTGAGTGCAACCACCTGCTTCTCAGTTTAATCCATGTTGCCGACATTCAGCGAAGAAAAGCAGGTAATTCACTGCTGTGTAACAACTAAATGAAGTACAAGCTTTGTTACCTCCAGTTTGCTCAACTGAATAACGGGACAGAGTAATTTAGTGCAAATGGGACACTAGAAATGTTATTGTCACATTACCAAGAGAGCTCTCGTCTTATTTTATAAAATGGATTGCAGTTCTATTTTCACAAAATTGAGACACGACCAGTTGATGGTAGTAGACCATAAAACTCACAGCGGAGCAAGAAACCAGTGTAATTAATGCCATTACTAAACGTACTGCACGCAACACAAAGTGGAGCTTTTGAGAATTTGGCCGCATTTATTTGTATTTATGTAACGTAGCCAGCACTTCAGTGTTGATTTTAGATTAAATTCTTTTAATTAGCTTCACATTACTGATGAATATAGAAGTTTTAGTGATGACCATGAGCAGTAACATCATCTCACAGCAGACTTTTGCATGTTCCTCATATCCATGAATGGGCAAACATTTCAGCACAGAGGGTCTTTATCTTAATAAAAAGCTGCATATCATAGTGAATAATCATCAAAACCTTTTTTTTTTTCTTTTTATGAGATAAACTGTTCGGCTGGCCCCCGTAGTAAGTTATTGAATCTGGACCATGCTGACAGTGGCCAGTACCCCTGAAAGGCGATATTGAGCCAAATACGTCCACTAACCATCAGCAGAGCACACAACAGGCAAGGGAGGTATTCTTGTGAGCATTTCAACCATCAGTCACATCCTTCAACAATTTCAACCGTCCACCACGTCGCTCAACCATCTGATACATCAATCAGCCATTTAAACCATCCACCAGTTCAAGGATCGACCACATCCTTTGACCGTTTCAACCCAACCATGAACCACCAACCACATCCTTCAACCATTTCAACCCAACCATCAGCCACATCCTTCAACAATTTCAACCGTCCACCACGTCGCTCAACCACCTGATACATCAATCAGCAATTTAAACCATCCACCAGTTCAAGCATCGACCACATCCTTCGACCATTTCAACCCAACCGTCAACCACATCCTTCAACCACCAACCACATACTTCAACCATTTCAAGCATCAACCACATCCTTCAAATACTTTAACCATCAACCACATCCTTCAACCATTCCAAGCATCGACCACATCCTTCAACCATTTCAACCCAACCATCGACCATATCCTTCAACCACTAACCACATACTTCAACCATTTCAAGCATCGACCACATCCTTCAACTACTTTAACCATCGACCACATCCTTCAACCATTTCAAGCATCGACCACATCCTCCAATTACTTTAACCATCGACCACATCCTTCAACCATTTCAAGCATCGACCACATCCTTCAACTACTTTAATCATCGACCAACATTCCTCAACCATTTCAACCATCAATCACATCTTTCAACCTTTTCAACCACTCCTTAAATCTTGAAGTATCGACTATGTCAATCAGCCATTTCACCCATTGACTTAATTCTTCAACAGTTTCAACCATTTACCACATGCTTAAAACATTTCAACCTACAAAACTGTTCAATATAGTACAGGAAGGGTCTGAAACAAGTGCACTGTAGTCCAACTCAGAGGAACTCTGAGGGGGAAAAAGTTCTAGGCTGTCAGTGCACGCAAGTAGATCCAGACCATAATAATTGCCTCATTTTGAAAGAATATTACAGTTTGATGCCAGAGAGACCCACAGGGACACATCTAAAGGCAAAGTTTAATTTAGAATGATGATAAAGCACTAAAGAAAATGAGTTGGTCTGCCCTAGAAGTCTTTGGCCTGGCTTAGTGCTCTGTGAGAATGTGTGTGTGCGCGGGCATATGTGTGTTGTGTTTAAGGTTTTGGGGAAATGGAGTATCATTTCAGGAAATGACAGTAAGCAGTTGTGAAAACCTATAATTTAGGAAGTCGAAATTTAGAAAACGCTGCATAGCGAAAGCTTCGCAGCCGTTTGGCAGTCTGTCGCACCCCCCGAGGGCCTGTGAATAACCAAGCGGGACATCGTCTTTCCCAAAATACACCGCACATTTGTATTCCTCTCAATTCTTTACGATTATTGCTGCCATGGCTGTCAATACCATAACCGTTTTATAACCGTTTCAAATTCTCTACATCTTATCGACTGTGATAGTTTAGTCTTTATTCTTTATTTATGGGATTCTGCTATACAACTGCAATTGTCACGCCACCGAGAAACCTGAGAACTGATCTGAATGTGAAACAGTGAGTGGGGATAGAGGGAGGGGGGAGAGAGAGGGAGCGGGAGAAAGAAAGAAAGACAGAGAGTACAAGCTTATTAATTTCCTCTCTGTTTGCGAAGATCCGGTGGAGGCGGTGCTGACAGGTGGTGGATCTCCTGCTGTAACTCCACCTGTCCTGAGACTGAGTTCCACCGGCAGGGTGCTGTTATTCCCTCACCTCTCTCTCTCTCTCTCTCTCTCACACATTCTCTGCATTTTCATGTCTCTATCTCTCTCTCTCTCTCTGTCACTCACTCTCTCTTTCCTTCATTTTGTCTCTCTCCTTCTCCCTCCCTCTCTCCATAATGAATATAATTAACCTTTACTGGACCGGTGTGCTGCAGCAGGTTGCCATAGCACCCCCAGGGAGCGACAGTGATTGATGGTTGCTCTGGTGGCCGGCTGGCTGTGACGAAGCCCCTCATTAACCCGGGTGAAGAGAGGACCCGGTGTGTCCCTGCATGTGTGTGCGGGTGTGACAGGAAATCTGTCCCATGTCACCCTAGCATTTCTTTTACAGCATGACAGGATAGCTGTCCACACAGTTGAACCCATCACTGCACATTCCAAAGTTCTAGGCTGGAAGCACTTCCCAGCTGTCCCCTGGGATTGTGTACAGAAGCTCTCGAGAGCATGAGCATTTTGGTAGTGGGACTCAATGGACGATAGCTGTGAATCCATTTTGGGTTATAAAAGCATAATCACGGTAAAAACATGACTTGGGACTGGGCCATTCCTGTATGGTAACAGTAGGAAATGTGAATTCTGGGCTATTTATCTCATATAAACCACATGGTCACACTTTAGATGAAGTGTTGCTCATAAAGGCTTTATACAGCATGTATAATGCCTTCATAAATGAGATATAACGTCTTAATAAATCATACATGAGCAAATGTCATGTTTTGCAAAGGGTGAAATAACACATTCTTATTCAGCATGCGTTGCCAGATGTGATATAACTGAAAATGTCACTTAGCCAGTGGCTAAATGCTATAAAGGGTGACATTGTCAGGTGAGTGACATTGTCATTGTCACATCTGGAATTACATGCTGAATATGGTTGTATTATTTCATTTAAAGTGTGACCAACAATATAGTATGTAGTATCACAGACAGCATGACATGAATTCATTAAAGTCTGACTAGACTGTAATTATTAATGTATTTGTCTTCACAGACTAGGTCCCTCCTGTACATTGTCACTGCTGGTATTTGAAATCTTACTTCCCTGTGGCAACGTTGTTCCCCAGCTCTTTTTGTTCCAGCCACAGTTGCAATCTAAGGATTTTATTATTATTAATATTTTATTAAGTTAATAATTTGTCGACTTAGCGGCATTTCATGTTTAAAGTAGTTAATTACTGTCTTCAGCAACATTTTGACAGAAATATCAATGAGTGCCATGAAGAAAAAAAGGCAGTGAAACATGTTGTGTTTCTATATTGCAGGCAATTTCAATTCGGAGCATTTTTCGACAGATCAAATTAGACACGGAGAAAATCAGTTAGCATCAAATTAGGTTGGTGAACGCAGGTGTTTAGAGTTCTCCCAAAATATTCTGCTTGAAGTTAATGGCACAAACGTGACGTAAAATAGGTTTGCTTGCGCCATGAGAACATGGTTTCACTAATTTACATTGAATGGTAATTTTTTTTCCCCCTCTTTTCGTCCATTAGCTTCTAATACATCACAATGTGGATATAGAATTTTTATTCTTCTTGTCATGAATACATACTGTATCTGTCAACACGTGGCTAAAAGGATAACGAACTGCTTCAGACATGAATGCACCCAACTAAGACGAAGCGAGAGCTTGTTAAAATCCAACAACTGGAATCGTGGTCGGAACAAAAATGCAGCATAGACAGGAGGGACCCGGGTCCAAGTTTGGCAGCCACTGCTCAGTATGTATGTTTCTTCAGATGCACTTTATTTTGTATGTCCCACTGGATGAGAGATCAGAGCCATAATGTAGTGTAATGTGAATTAAGTGGAGTTATCGCCTCCCGGCGTGTGCAGTTACTCTTGCATGGCCGCTGTAACGAACCTGTGACTTGGAATGGGTTATTCATGTACACTTTCCGTGAAAAAAAACTTGTGACCAATTTGAGGTCATCACAACATAAATTACTACAAGAAACGTGAAAAATTTATCATCATTACTGGGGAAAAAAGTCTGTAGATATCCCAATATATGTATTTATTTCATAATTACAACATGATACGTTTAGCTACCAGTGCACAGTTGTGGTGTCTATTTACAGTATATGCAGTATATGTGACACGGACTGGGCCTTTACTGTTTACAGGGTTCCTACACCTTTTTCGAAGTCAAATTCAAGCACTTTTTCAAAGTCCATTTTCAAGCTTTTCCAGCACCTTACAGCTGAGGCAAAAGTGCATATTTATCAAACTACTCAGTGAAGATAGTGATTTATTATGGAAGTAATGAAGTTAACCTTACAATTTCAAGCAGTTTCAAGCACTTTATTCAAACTCTGAGAAGACTTTTCAAACCTTGAAAACACCAGATTAATATTCAAGCGTTTTCAAGGATTTTCAGCACTCGTAGGAACCCGGTATATAAATACTGTAAGAAGGACGTTAGCCAGGATCAGGCCATTGGAATTGAAAATCGACAGAGAACTCAGAAAACAGTGCATCTGGCGGACCCAGAAAACGAGAGCGCTGACAACTGTCGTGTCCCAATTGGCAGAACGAGTTTTGAGGTTCGGGATGAAAGCGTGGAGGGTGCTGGGTGATACAGGTGCTGGGTTGAGATTTCGGGGTACAGCAGGCCGATTCTCGGTAGGTAGAGTACACAAACACGCAGAATTCACTTCTTAGACTCACACTACACTGCAGGTGGGACAGGAACACAGACACATACACACACACACACACACGCGTGCGCAGACACATCTGACAGCTGCGTGGCACGATAAGCTGACACGCTTACCGTGATGAATTACCTGCTTGCCGCCAAAAAGAGAAGTCCTGCGGGAGAGAGGAGGAGAGAAAACTCTCTCGCAAAAAATACTTTTTTTTCCTCCGCTTGCTAAACCAACCACCCCGGCTCTCGCCCCCCCCCATCTGCCCGCGACCCCAGAATGGGTTCGGATCACCAATGATGCTTCTCCATACAGCCAACAAATGAGACCATGCAGATTCACTCAGAGACACTGTTTCACAATCAGAGCCCATATTGTGCATGAAGCTGAGAGTAATAGGGTTCCCTGTGAACGTACTGAGATACGGGGAGCATTTTCTTCAGCTGTTGAGACTGAAACGCAAAGGCTGGAGATGGAAGCCTTTACGCACACGCACTCACACACACACGTGCACAGAACCACATATATAAACACATATGTACACACAAATACACAAATACTCTCACAAACCCATAGAGACTTTGATACACATTCCTCCAAACACGCACAAACACACACATCCATACGGAAAAACACACACATCAAAGGTCACGTGTTTACACTTCCACATATTCACGCAAAATCACACACAGACTGGCATGCATTCCCCCCCCCCCTCCAAAAAAAATACACACACACACGTGTGCACCCACGCACACACTCACAGTGACACATTCAGACATTCTTGCACACACACACACACACACACACACACACACATATACAGATACACACCTGCACGCACATACACTGACTGTGAAACATTCATACATTCGTGCAGACACACATACACATGCACACACCAACAAACGGACACACACACACACACACGGACACACACATGCATGCAGATATACGCTGTACTCTCAGTGACACATTCATGCATAAACACACATACCCATACACACACAAACACATGCATACAGAGACAAATACATGCACACACACACACATACACACGCACACACGCACGCACACATACACACCATTTTTTAAGGCAGCCAGAAATAACGTCATTTCTGTGTCCCTGGGCCTAATCAATAAGCTCTGCAGAGCACCTGAGGATGATGTGACCGGCCTTCTCCATTGTAACCTACTCAAGGTCTCAATCTAGTGCCAGGACAAAGTTACTCACTGAATACTCACTCACAACCAGCGGCGGCTCGTGAACTGGCAATAGGGGAAGCTCAAACAATCCCTTAAAATTAATGACTGGTCATGACCTGTTTTCAATCATCCATTTAAATAACCATGACAGAAACTCCGAAAACTCTCTACATTATCAGATGTGGCCAGTTTTCATTTATAACGCATACTGATTACGACTCAAGACTTCTCACGCTTTTATTTACTCAGGGGTTGGCGTTTGGAAGCAATGCATTTGTTTCATGATCGTTTAAATTAAATAAGATAATTTGAAACGTCTTTATGCAGTTCCATCGCTTCAAACTCCTCCATGCACAAGTACTTAAATTCCACGCGAAAATCTCTTACATACGCGTTGATAGAATAATTGCTGTCTACAGCAGAGGAACGTAAAAATGCCACCCGAATGCGTGAGAGTTGACAGGTATGCGTTATTAATGAAACCTGGCCGCATTAGATAGTGTTGCGTTGTTGGAGTTTCTGTTATTGCAGTTTAAATGGATGATTCAAAACAGGTCACAAACAATCGTTAACTTTAAGTGATTGTTTGGGCTTCCTCTGTTGCCAATTCATGAGCCGCCACTGCTCAACTCAGGCTGACGGGATTCATGCGAGCTCTCCCAGTGAATCAAAGAAAAATACCCTTCCAGCTCACTTACATGCCCTCAACTCCCATAGTGCCCGCAATCCAATTTAATTAGGACAATGGGCATCTTCCATTGAGATTTATTTCAACAAAGGACGGTAGAACCCTCAGCGTTCTCTGGCCGGCCGTAATTCACTCCTTTCACACCGTAATCATAGCGCACTGATGATGCACAGGACGAAAAGGGAAAAAATGAGGATGTAGTGTATACTCCCGGAATAAATAGATGAGATTCCACTTCGGGGACAGATCGCAGAATAACCGAGCACACAGGTCACAGCAGGCAAAAAAAGTGGATTATGTGAATGAACGATTAAATCCTCTCTCTTTTACATCACCTTAGCTGCCTAGAATTTTGGACCTCCGTCTCCGTCTTTATTCTTCTTCTGCCAAACTTTGGCCTTCATGAACAGGAGAGGACAGGGTCACATTTGCCAGAAAGATCCTTTTTCACTCACAGCCCAGTTCTGTATAATGTCCTTCCACGTTTTCGCTCTCTGACAGCCAATAACTGGTCTAGTTAAATTGGGCACACAAGAAACCTCTCTTCACCTTCACAGGAAGGAAGGTCTTTGGCAAAGAAAGGGTTAAACTCACTGCAAAAAAGATTACCCCTGGGTTTTTATTTTTTTTTGGTAACATCCTTCCTGCGGTTTTTTTTTTTTTTACATGCTCCTTGCAGAGTTTTAGCCGAGGCCATGGAGTTTCAAGTCGAATTAGAGCCGTATATTTATATAATTTTTCTTCAAGAAATAAATTCTGAGATGAAAAAGGGGTCATTTTGACCAGAACACCGGGGTTTGGCAAAATGGGCTCACCTCTCACAATCTATCTCGGCCTGTCTCTCTATTTCTCACTCAATCCCTCCATTGATAACCAGTTCACACTGAGTGCAGTTTTCACCTCCTATTGCACTGCCTTTTTATCTCCTAGTCCGTCTGCACAGTTCATTTCTCTTCCTCCAACTTCGCCGTAAAGAGCGCAGTAATGTGCGCTAATGGCGAGGAAACTGGTAGCTCGACAAGCTAAAACACGAAGACTCGGCGCGAATTGGCAAGCGAACAAAGAACACTCAGCTCTAACAAATTCATGCCATCCCATTTATTTGTTTGCATTGTTGCTCAAAATAAATCAAAGTAATGCGACTTAGTGTAAGCACCGTAACGTAAAGTAATAAATACGCTGTCGAGATTATGAATTATTAATCAATATGATATACTAACTTAAAAACAAAAAAAAGAAAAACAAACTGCTGGTAATCTGAGGTGACAATCTCCCTCCTTCCAGGTTCCCCATCCATCATAAAGTAATGAATGTCAGCTGGGGAAAGCAATGGAAACCGCAATATCAAACCGTCAAACAATAACTGTCGCAATAACTGTCACAATAGAACATAATTAGCCACAGGTAATCTCGTTGAGCACCCGTCTGTTTCTTTTTTTTTTCCCCCTGCTCAAGACAAACACTCGTATGTCTTCTCGCGTGTCACCTGGGCGTGTGCGCGTGTGTGTGTGCATGTATTTGAGAAACATCTCGGTGTCTGAGGTGAGTTTGCCAACCCTCGCCACTGTACAATGTTCAGAGATTCTCAAAGGCAGTAAATAAGTGCAATCAATCACTCTGGCCGGGGGAGTGGAATTGTTGGTTTGCTAACGGGAGTCGCAGACGGACTTCCTGTTGGGAATCCAACGCTGTTGCGCTTGGAATATGCCAAACTCGGGACCAGCATGATATCAGCTCCACTTACCAGTGGGTATAAGCGATTATACTTAAGCAAGAGTATGAGCAAGTGAATGCGTATGTATGCATGAATGTACTGGATATGCGTAAGTCAGTGCGTGTGCCAATGTTTATATACGTATTTGCGTGCATGCATAAGCACAGAGATAAGTGTGTTTGTATGTGTATTTTGAAATGTATGCGTGCATGCAAAGGCACAAGCTTCCCCATGTGTGCATCCGTGGCTGCATACAGTGTTCGTATGCGAGTGTACGTGTGTGGGCATGCATGTGCTCGTGCGTGTATTGGTGTATATGCGTGAGTGTGAATGTACGTGTGTACGTGCACGCACACACTCATGCATGAGTGCGTCTATGACTGCGTGCACGCATGTCCATGTGTGAGAGTTGCTGAAGGTGTTGGATGGCCGCATTAAACACAATATTATTTTAAGAACTGAGTAGTCTCAACGGAAAAATAACAGGATTGAGTGATAATAATGAGGGTCAAGGTGAAGTCTACCCTCGAAAGTCGAGAGCAGCGAATACTTAAACGTGTTAATTTGCCCTACGGAAATGTAGAAAGGTAATGGGGCTCCACGTGCCAGCTGAGATACCTTATCCCCAGTTTCATGGGCGCAGATGCAAGCGATGGCAGGCCCCATGGTGATTGATAGCTATGATCGACAGCAAGTGGGTGACTTATATCCAATCAGCGTCGACGAAAATGCACAGGGCCAGAGAGTAGCAGGTCTGGTCAGCAATCCGCTCGAGGCGGCAGGAATGTTGGAACGTGGCGAGGTGGCGGTTTCTGACAGTGATGGATCGCGGCTCGCCGGGCGATTCCACAGCGGCTAGACCAGGCCGGAGTTGGCGGTATTGATCAGATGTACGGCACAGATGGGAGTATGGCAATGGGGAAGACATTAAAAATGGTATCCCTCCGCTGCTCAAAATGGGGTACGGGAGTTACTACTGCATGGACGGGGCTGGGCCCTGTTCAAACACTTTCACCATTAAGCTGGATTTATACGCAACACAACCTTAGCAAACCTGAGCATAGGTGCACAGTTAGCCTGCGTTATTGTGTTAATACCTGCTTCCTTACTTCACATGTATCTGGGAAATTAAAAACAACATCCGCTAGGCGTAAAGTCAAAACCAAAGATCATGAGAGAAATGGCAAGTCGACAGGAATGTGAAGTTCTGCTGTTCTGAGGTCAAGATGTCGCAAATATTGCTGATTTCAAAGTACTTGAAAGCTGAAACTAATGATTTTCTAATATTTAAGCGGTCGTTAAAACTACCTAGGTAGCTAATGTGACATGTTGCCTAATATTTCTTAAAGCAATAGATTACTAACTTTACCGCCAAACATGAGCTTTGATGCTAATAGTTCATATAAAGCTCAGAGAGGAACACACTTTAGCAGCTTTCATCCTATTAAAAGTAGATTTGTTGGAATGTCAAGGGGTTTTATTCAATTTTACTGGGTCTGGACAATTGAATTGTATAATGAATTGGTGGGGGATACTGGAAAAGATTCATTTGCCTTCTGTAAATGGCTTTGCTTGTACCTGAGTGTGGCAGGTGATCAGTGGCACTCTTCAGTACAATGGAGAACACAAACATCTGGGACACTTCCCAGATAGCAAGCACCTCCGCTCCGGATCTGCCCGGGCTCTGTCCCGACTCCAGCTGATCCGGCTCAGAGCCGGGGCAGATCCGGAATGGAGGAGCTTGCTATTTGGGTAGCACACACTCTCACAAACACACAGGAAAACAGGCAAAGCAGTACATAGTTAAACGAACAGGCTCAGCAAAACACATCCTCCTCACACTCACAATATTCCCATAGGTACACACACTGGCACTCAGACAAAAACACAGCACACATCTCTCATCTCATGTTCTCTTTCACACACACACACACAGACACACACACACACACATTGACATGCATATGCTAGATCCTCATAATCCATTATTTCACGTCTGCACTCGCAGTAGAAGGATAGAGTTAATGCAGTGTCAGGACCATTCTCCTGCCTAGGCACCTTTAAATCTCATATTCCCACCCACCTGACAATGTGACCACGAGACTAAGCGACAGGGACTCTAATCACCCATCATGCCCTGCTGCGAGACTGATCACACCTTCTCTGACATTGTCAGTTCGTGCGGTCCCAGCTCCGCCGACACACCTGATGTCACGGGGGGGTGGAGTTGGGCTCAGACGGGTGATAGCTGAGCCTGTGTACCTTATGCCCGCTGTGCGGCTTCACGCTGAGTTTGAGAGCTCGAATAAGGATGTCCGTGTTATCGTTAAGACGCGGCTTATCGGCTCTGCCTCTCACCCGCGATCCGCGGGGGTGGTGGTGGTGGTGGTGGTGGGTCATTTCAGGGGGACAGTGTGGAGGGGGTCCAAGGGAGCTAAGGGTTTAAGGAGGAGGCAGGTCCCCCATTACAACAGAAAGGGAGGGCAAGGAGGCGAGAGATCGAGGGATGGAGAGAAAAAGGGTTGAAGCAGAGAGAAGGAAAAGAGAGGTAACAAACAGAGAAAGGAAGACAAAAAAACAGAATTGAAAGAGGGGCAAAAGGCTAGGGTAGGGAGAAAAAAACTGGAGAGAACGAGAGAGAGAGGGAGACAGAGGGAGGAGGGAGAGAAAAATGTAGGAACCAGGGATAGAGGGAGGGAGAGAGGATACAGGAGAGGGACAGAGAGCGAGAGTGAGAGAGCGAGAGAGCATGAAAAGAAGGATAATGTGCTCTGGGTTTGAGACCAGCAGTAAGAAAGCTGCAGCTCAGACTAGAATCTCAACAGGTTAAATGATCTCTGCTGGTGAAGCCCCGCCCCCTTGCTCACCTGTATTCCAATGGGAAGTGGGCAAGCAAGCCCTGCCCCCTGACACACCTGCACTCCAATGGGAAGTAGATGAATATGCCCCACCCCTGACTCACCTGTACTCCAATGAGAAGCGGGTGAGTTCAGTGCCGTTGCGAATCCACTTGAACTCCAGAGGCCAGCTGCCCTCTGCCATGCAGGTGAGAACCAGGCGATTCCTCTCCAGATGCAGCTGACTGCGCACAGGCTCTGTCTTAAAGTACGGGGGAACATCATCTACGAGAAAGGGAGAGAGAGAGAGAGGTTTGTTATCATTTGTTATCATGCCCGGCACCATTACAGTACCACAATTCACTAGCACACTCACACTTCAGATCAATTTAAGCAGCATCCAAATTCTCTGAGGAGTGAGGAATGTTCCTTGACAACAGACACCACCCGGAACTATTTTGGCAGGCATCCATGACAAGGAGCATGCGAATAGTCAATTTCATGAATGAAAGGAGGCAATTAGCTCCTTCGCTGTTTCCTTCCAGGGAGAAGACACAAGATTAGCATGGCAAGAAAGGAATGATTGATTGTGGACCACAATCCTTTGCAGCTGTAACGATTGGATACATCATTTGTTGTAGTCGTCCTGTTGTAAAAGTCATGTCATTATCAATCACAGTCACGCTCATGACGTATGAAAGGATAATTGTTTAAAATGTCCTGAGGAACCTTCAAAATATCCCAGATGCTTTCCCCTGACCTGAGTGAATTTCTCCGGTGAGGTCATAAAGAAGGTTGTGATAAGGTCAAGAGCCATCAGTTTAAGACAATCCGAATGCACCCTTCAACATTCCAGTTAGCCTGACCTGTTTGTATTGTGGACCACCGAACCTACCGGAAGGCCAAGAAGACTTAGTAAAAGATTGCAACCCCAAAGAGAGGCATGTGGCACACACAACTCAGCATTTACCTGAGCAACAAACCTCAGTGCAACCGCTCAGGAGCAATAAGCCGCAATTATTAACAACGAAGCGTTACGTAACAGCGGAGGTAGGAACATGAATCGCAATACGCGGGTGAAAACGATCGATTCGCGTCTCAAATTAAACGATCGACTCGCGAAAGGCCGTGGAATTAGACGGAAAGACGAAGTAAACAGGAAAAAAATGGACGAGAGAGAGAAAGGGGGAGTTATGGAGAGAGATGGAGAAATGGGACTGAAATCGAGAAAAACAGATATTGATAAAAACAGAAATAAAATGGTAGACTACGACAAGGGAGAGTTGAGGAAAAAGTAATGAAAAAGACGAGGGAGGTGGGAGGAGAGGAGAGTGGGAGAGGGGGATGAGAGAGGCACAGAGAACTGAAGGGCAGAGAGAGAGAGAGAGACAGGCAGAGGAGTGTCACCGAAAGGTGTGAAATGGAGAGGATGGAGGACAGGAGAGATGGAGAGATAGAGAGAAAATGACAGACGAGGGGAGGGCTGGAGAGACAGAAGGAGTCAGAGGAGAGGGGTTGAGGGAGAGAGGGAACAAACCAGATGGACAGACTGATAGAGAGAGGGAGGGAGGAACAGGGACCAGAGATAGGAGAGGAGAGAGAAAGAAAGAGAGAGGTGACAAAGAAGAACATGGTTGGAGCGAAGGACAGATAGCGGTTAGATAGAGAGAGAGAAAGAGAGAGAGATAGAGAGATGGGGTGAAAGAGAAGTAGGAGAGACAGAGAGCTGATGCAGCAGGTTCTCAACCATCCCCTCCAAGTGCATTGTGGGTAATAAATGTTACTAGACATAAAAGAAAATGGGTGGGTGGGGGGGGGGGTGTATGCTAATGAGCTGAGCTCTGGGGAGGTGTGATTAGACGGGCAGGGCTAATTGTTCCCCGGCGAGAGGAAGAGCTCTTTTATCTGAGATAGACAGATAAAGGGAAGGAAAAAAGATGAGCGTAAGGGATGGAGGGATGAGGGACAAAGGGATTTCGATCCTCCGTAGTCACACCAATCGCTAACTGCTAATTGCCATCATTAAGAGTACAAACAAAATCCATGCGCCGTAATCCAGAGGGGCCAACAGGATGACAGCGATGGTGGGCGCCGCGCTGTATAGGGGAAGTCGTCGGTTGAGAGTGGTAGGCAGTTGGTTCGACTGCCAGGCATATTCTCAAGCCTCTGGTGACCCACCGTGAAACCCCCGAGATGGCAGCCGTTTCACCTCAAATCCGTATCCGTCTTATTAGTTGCACCTCGAGACTATCTGAATAGCAGGCTATCTGCTCAGCGATGTACAGAGCACATAGTTCCCTGCCAATACAGAGGCTGTTGAACTAAAGTTCTGCGGCATCTAAGGGCTTTTTATGGTTGTCTTTCAACCAGGATTCACAGTAAGCCACTGACACAAAGCATCTGAGGTCTTCAGCTTCAGTTTGCTAAACAGTGCCTTCAACTGTTGATTTTGGAACTCAAACTTTGTTTTTACGTAATACGACTTGATAGAACTCCATGCTTTTCGATTACCGGTCTCCACTCCGACGCAAGACTCAGGACATTAAATTAGGAACGTTATAAACTCGACCAGCAAGGGGCTAAATTACCCACTTAATTTCGAGTAACACGCTGAAAACCACTCCGAGGCCAAACACAGGTCTTACAGACCTGGTCAGAAAAATAAACAGATAAAAAAATAAATAACCCAGTTGAGAGAGAAGAGCAGAGGCTCGTGAAAATAAGAAAACTGCAAGACTGCAGGATTGGCTGTGATCGATATTTACTCTGTTCCACACTGGGAAAAGATGCCTGAAGACACCGTATGCAGGCTTCTCTGAAACATGCAACACGGCACATAAAATAAGAGAAAGAGAGAGAGTGAGGGGTGCAGGAATGGGAGAGTGATTGCCTCCAGAGATGTTCTAAGCACGCGTAAACAGGCACGCACGACCACATGCACGCGCGCACACACACGCACACACACACACACAGGAGCGCACGGCTGCATTCATAAGCACACCTAAACACGCGTACACACAGGCATGACCGCACACACATGCACAGGCGAACATGCGCCAAAAGCTCTCGCATACACAGGCATGCATGACCACATGAACACACGCACACACGCGCAGGAACACACACACACACACACACACACACGCCACTTGCCAACACACAAAGCCCTGCCCCCCTATCAGCCAACAGAATATTTAATGACAGGGAAGGGTCTCTGCAGTGTTGGGTTGGGTTCGGCCTGAGTCGGGTTGGGTGGGTGGTCGGGTTGGGTTAAATTTGAGTGGGGCCTAAGTTGTGTTGGGTTGAGTTGAGTGGGCGAGAATCTGACGTCCCACTGCGCTGCACGACATCGTCAGCGTCTGTGCAGTCAGTTACACCTCCTCGTTCCTTAATGAGAATCCCGACCAGGTACAAATGTGTGCCCTCAGGTAAGAATCTATAATTACACTCAGTCTCATTTACAAGGATACGGAGGATAAAACAAAGACAAAGAGGAAGAAAAAGATCAAGAAGAAGAAGAAAAGATAGGCCTCCCTCCTTTCCTCCTGATAACACAACTTAACAAGCAGGAAAATCTTCCTTTTCACAGAGACATCATTAGAATCCAACAGAAACACACAAACTCACAGCCTCACACACAGCACTCAGAGTGCATGGACTAAGTGCATATATTTGCATATTTAACCCTTTGTCGGACAACCCTGTCTCTGAAATAATCCTCGTGTTTCTAACAGAGTCCACAGCTGCCGTGACCATATGACCTCCAGTCAGATTCTATCTGACGCAGCATGTATATTTCAACAGGAGCCCGAGGCCTACAGGCGAGACATATACACGCTCTCACACAAGCATTACACACACACACACACACACACACACACACACACACACACACACACACACACCACATAACATATAATTGTACACATACAGTATAGGCCAAAAGCTTGGACACACCTTCTCATTCAATGCGTTTCCTTTATTTTCATGACTAATTACATTGTAGATTCTAACTGAAGGCATCAAAACTATGAATGAACACGTGGAATTATGTACTTAACAACAAAGTGTGAAATACCTGTAACTGAAAACATGTCTTATATTCTAGTTTCTTCAAAGTAGCCGCCCTTTGCTCTGATTACTGCTTTGCACACTCTTGGCTTCTCTTGATGAGCTTCAAGAGGTCGTCACCTGAAATGGTTTTCACTTCACAGGTGTGTAAATCAGGGTTAATTAGTGGAATTTCTTGCCTTATCAGTGGAGTTGGGACCATCAGTTGTGTTGTGCAGAAGTCAGGTTGATACACAGCTGACAGCCCTATAGGACAACTGTTAGATACAAACATAATTCCACACGTGTTCATTCATAGTTTTGATGCCTTCAGTGAGAATCTACACTGTAAATAGTCATGAAAATAAAGGAAGCGCATTGAATGAGAAGGTTTGTCCAAACTTTTGGCCTGTACTGTAGTTGAACTCAACACATTCACACACACGCGCGCGCACACATGATGTATGCACACATGCAAACACACATATGTGCCTGCTCACAACACAAGCACACACACGCTCGTGCGCATACATCCCCGCACGCAACAAATACACACACACACATACACACACACACACACGTGCACGTGCGCGCACAGTCAGGCTCTGTCACAGGCGGACAGGGGCAGCTCAGAGGCCCGGGTTTGAAATGAAAGGCCCCAGCTTCAAAAACGTCAGACAGATTCACAATCTCAGCGAGCAGAGAGCCACAGAGAGAGAGAGGGAGAGAGAGAGAGAGAGAGGTGGATGGATGAGTGCGCCGTGTTAGCAGCAGGGGGGGTACTGTAGATAACATCATCCACAGCAGGGGGGTCAGGACTGGACGTGCTTTTGTCCGTCTCCGCACTGATCAAAGCCAGCGTCCGTCTCTCCGCGGGGAGTAAGGAGACAGCTAAAGTGGGGCGGCCGCGAAAGTGAGCGCAGACTGACAGCCAGCATGAGGCTCGGAAAACCCAGCGCCGTCTGCTGCCACAGTACTGTTACACCCGTGCGCATATATCCCACAAGCCTCAGCCCCTTTCTCTTCTCAATCCTGGAGCATTAGCATTGGGAGGGAGTGTCAATGACACGAAGGCTCATTTACGCCCCGCCACCCACTCCTATGGTTATGCTATTAAGCCTAATCATGATCTCTTGAAACAGCTCACTCTTCATTCGCTTATCATTAAAAGCTTGAGTATTTAGCACTACAGCTCAGAAGTGCGTATCCCAAAAGCGTAATTTCTAACTAAGTTAGCAACTTACATAGTTCATCCATTCGCAGTCAATGGGTCCAACTATGTAAGTTATAATCTGTGATTTAGGGAAACACACTACAGGTCAGCACCACTCCTTTGTTCACAATATTCTGCTGCCAACCCCCTTACTTACTACATTACCCACAAGCCATTGCAACCAAGTTTAATCTGCATAAAGAGAGACTAATCCTCAAGTGGATATGTTGAATAATTGAATATAATCACGTCCTGTCCAAGGGGTTCCCCCATCATACTTGCTGGTTTTTGTTCCAACCACATTCGTAATCGCAGGGTTTTATCGAGCTATTATTTGTCTTTAGAGCAGTTATTCATCCTCTTCAGCCGCATTTCGACATATCTATACACGCCATGAAGATTAACAGCAGCAATTTCATAATGACATGGATATGTTAGATACAACTGCAAAGATAGAGGCAAAAAAAATTACAAATCAAAAGGAAGAATCAACTAGTTCCTAATTAATGAAATTGTGTACGCAAGATCGTGAAAACTAGCAATTTATTAGAAGTGCAAATGCTACGTGCAAACTTGTTATTTGTCATGTTTATGCTATTAAACTCAAGCCAATTATTTTGTAAGAACTCTAAACACTTGTGTTCAACAACGTAATTTGGATCTTATTGATCTTCTCAGTCTAATTTGATTTATTTAAAAATGTTGTTACCTGAAATCGCTAGCAATATAGAAAAATAAACACAGCACGATCACAGGTCTTTTGTTCTCCATGGCACACGTGGAAAGTTCTGCCAAAATGTGGATTAAGACTGTAAATAAGAGCTTTATACATGAAATGCACCTGAAATGCAATTAGAACAAATTAACAGCTTATCAAAATCCAATGATAGCAACGGTGGGTGGAACTCAACCACCATAGTGGGGTCCGAGGCTTGAGCTTGGGAGCCACAATCCCATCTTGTCACAGAAAAAAAACATTTTTTTTTTCTTTTTTGATTGTGTTTTGTTTTGTTTTCATGTTCTGACAACATAAAACTTCCCTCACCGAATAATCCCTCCGCTGCAAAAAGGCAGCTTTTCAGAGTAAAAAATTAATAAGTAATTCACAGACTGTGACTGTTATCTTTTCACCTGGAAGGAGCTCACAATGTAATTAATAATTTCAGGCACATGCAATTACATTTCCAATAATGACATCCGGGAGAAAAAAAATAAAAAAATAAAAAATAAATAAATAGAAGAACCAGAAGCAGCAATGCCTAAGCGAAAGCAGATTTAATTTCCCGAAGGAATCAAGACAATTACTACTTGCATCTAAAAAAAAAAAAAACCCCGTCAGACCTGGCCTGCTTGCACACCACGAAGGGGTAATTACCGAACACTTGTGACGGGCACACAGTCGCACATTCAAATGGCTGGAGGGGTGGAGGGGTCTAGTTGGGGCTGTACGAGTTGCAAAGGCTGCTGGGAACCATTCTTTATATTAGCATGGTGCCTCATTCCCAGCTGGGCTCTTGAAATCTCACGGGCGAGCCTGCGGTGCTACGGCATTGAGGGACAGGTCCATTAACCCAGACCGTGTTAGCCGTGTCGATCCTCGCCCTCATTCTGCCGTTCAAGTCTGCGAGTCGTTTTCGCTGCCTTTCAGGCGCTCGTCTGAACAAGGACGGGGGGGAGGAGTTTCACAGGGAACTCAAGCAGGTGGGGAGCTATGGGGGAGGAGTCTGGGGGTGACGCATGAGGTGTGACGATCTCATATGAGAACGCAATGACCCTTTCCCAGACAGTTCCTCACCACGAGCACTGCAGCACCGAGTGTCACTCCGTGTGAAGTCTCCCTGAACAGCTGTGGAGGGAACCTAAATAAGGCAAAAGGTGTAAATACATGTAAACTTTGGGAATCTGCGGCCCTTTATCCAATGGGAAATGGAGGGAATCATCTCTATGCTTAATGACCGAGACGTTCCAGTCAAGGAAGGTCAGATCAGAAAGTCAGCATTGGTGTGGACTTACTGTTGGAGGCGTTTGAAATCTACTTCCATTCATTGAAAATAGGATTGAGAGAGCGAGAGAGAGAGAGAGAGAGAGAGAGAGAGAGAGAGAGAGAGAGACTTCAACATGGTGGCCTCTCTGCGTGAGTGAATAGGGCGAGGGTGTAGTGAGTTATTTGGGTTTGAGTCATTATAATGTAACAGGGATGCATTTCCAAAAACCATATTTCATAACTAAGTTAGCAACTTACTACATAGTTCATCCATTCACAGTCAATGCTGCAAACTATATAAGTTAGCATCTGTGCTTTTAGGAAACGCACCCGAGAGATGTGAGAACAGGCCAATCAGCCAAGCAAAGTGTGCTATTTTTCTACCACTGAAACAGGGCCCAACACCAGAAACACTTAACCCTTTGTGCGCTATAGGCAACTAAGATATCAAAATCAGATGGTGTTGAAAACCTGTCACGTGGCGACTTGTTTAAAAGAGCTCCCGCAGGGGTTAAACAAGTCGCCACGTGATAGGTTTTCAACAGCTCAAGATAATAACATTTTTAATTTCGTGAAAATTTATTCAGCACTCAAGCACTCAAGACCTAGATCAATGGTAACTGACCCTTTTTCTGCAAGAGATCTATGCTCATAAGCGTTTCCATTACAACCTTAATCTGGCAAACCTGATTCTTCTAATTAGCCTGGCATTCAATGAAATCTCCAGCTGTTGAATGAGGCGTGCTTTGTTATGGTTGGAGTGCAGACATTAAGGCTGATAGATTTCAAAGAAGAGGGATTGTGACCACTGAAATAGATGCTATATAGCACTGTAAGAAGCCCGGGCTGCATCCAAATAGTTTTTTTTGCCCAGGAAAGTTCATAACTCCTAAAAACAATGATCCGGAACTAATAATGTGGCAGCCATGATAAGTACATTTGAATTCTTTAAATGTTAAGGAAAGGTGTCTCAGAGCTCCCTAATTTACATCCTTTAGCACAGGGTACACAGAACGATGCTTTTCAGAAAAAAAAGGAGATAACACCATCCCTCAATTCTGCGCAGCAGCAATATTAAAAGCGGCGACCAATCATCCGGCCAATCACGTATAGAAACGTATATGATGGGCAGGGGACTCTTGATCACGTCGCCAAGTGCATTCGGATTTTCTCATTAGCCCGGTTGTCTTCCTTAGCTGTTAGGGAATTCCCTTTTACACCTTTCTTCTATTTTATGACATTTTCCACAAAGGTTAAACAAAAATTGTTAGGATTTGTGGATAGGATATATATATATATATATATTTTTTTTTTTTTTTTGGTTATTTGGACCCTACTCAAGTCTAGAAAACTCCCAGATTTTCTGCCTTGATGACACATGATGGCGAGCTACTCCACACCGTTGCCACCATCTGTGCGGAAAAAACTACTTCCTTAAATCTGTGTGAAATCTGCTCAGAGTCAACTTCCATTTATGACCCCAAGCTCTGCAAACAGAACTCTGCATAATTGATCTTGTACAGTTCAATTTGTTAATCCCGTTCACGCATTTAAAAGGCTCAATCACATTACCCCAAAGTCTCCTTTTGATAAAACCAAAGAGATTAAAATCCTTAAATCTTTACTCATAACTTTGATCTTTAATAGCAGGTCCCCAGGACCGAACACAACACTGTGTGTGGTTTGACATAGGTGCAATTAAAGGCAATAATAACCTTCTTTGATTCATACTCAGTACTTTCGGCTAGATATCCCAGCATCCTCTTGGCCTTTCCAGAGCACAGTGACTAGAACCTGAAAGGTTTTGATTAAAAATAAGTCCCAGATCTTTTTCAAATATCACACATTCCAATTTTGAACCTCCCGTTAAGCGATCCTATCAAATGCTTTTATTTCTCTCAAGTAGAAGATTTGCATTTGTAAAATATTGGAATTCATTTGCCAAATTTCCACCCAATATGCTTCACTATACTATTCTATATCATAGTAATATACCATAACCAGAGATGTTTGAGGCTATTGGAGACAGGTGTGTACCTTGAATTTAACTTACAGGAATGAATGGTACCAAGTACCAACTGTTGGAAAATATTACGTTATTTGTGATGTGCTATGCTGTGAATTGTGAGTTGTAATGCTTTATCCCTTTGTTGCATAATTAATGTCTCCAATATGTTAAAATTGGATATTCAACGTTATTTTGGGACCATTTGAAGGGATGCGGTGCAATTAACTTTTTGGGAGGGGAAATAGTGAGTGGTCAAGTCTGTCCATTGTTTTGGCCATCATGCTTATGGGAGGCATACTGCCATCCAGTATTTTTGACATTACACACCTAGGGTGGCAGAAATAATGTAAAGTCGAAAAAAACCTGGTCATCGATGTGCGTGATGTCTAGTACTCTGAACATGGCTTATCAGAGCTATTTTCCTAGCATGCGCAATGTCCAGTATTTTTGGCAGAGCATAAAATAACGTGAATTCCGATAAATAAACATGCATTACAAAGCTTCTGTGAGTTTCAGTGAGTGCTACATAATGCTGAAAGGAAAAAGCCTGATGAGCTCAATGCAAGAATATTTCTGACTTCTGTCGACTTGTCTCTTTCTCGTGGACGGTGCTATTGTGATTGTTTGCAATAAATCATGTGACTAATTATGTGTTCTTGGGGTATCTATGAGCCTAGACAACATAAACCCACTAAAAACATGTCCAAGATATTGGTCAACATGCAACAAAGGGTTAAAAGAGCGCTCAACCCATAAATGGCCAAAAAAAAAAAAAAAAAAACTATGTAAGTCAATTGCAAAATTCATTAAGGGCGCAACAGTCCCGCCTCGTACCCTGATTGCAAAATTACACATATTATTTTCCGACTTGTACCTCTTGATCCATAAAAACAACTTGCTTGATGAAAATTACACATGGATGGAAAGGGTACGGTGGCATTTCCAAAAAGACCGACTGAAAATTTTGGACAGATTGCATCTCGCTCAACCTACCCCATGCTCCTCTACCTTTATAGTAAAACTGAAGCTAAGGTACAAACTGCAGCAGCCCAGTCCATAAGTATTTGTAAGGCAATACAGTTCATACATTTTTCCCCTCTGAACTTGAGCACATTTGATTTCAAAACAATGCATACGAGATCTGTGCGTATTTAGGCCACATAAAAAAACATTAGTTGGTTAACATCCTTCACATTAGAACTTTCAGGAGTGGGCGAGATGTGTTTTATTTCTTATTTTATTGTAATAAGAGTTTGAGATCTGACAAATCCACATCACAAATACAAGTATCAACATGGAGAATCTAATCCGCCTTGCCCATGAACGCCGCAGTGATTGAAAGACGAGACAGATTGTCTGCGGCACGGACAAAATTTTTTTCACATTGTTTTTGGCACTATTTGAACAGATTTTTTTTTTTTTAAGCGATGATAGAGAAGATTGGCGGCAGAATGGTTTTTCTGGGGCAGGCGAAGATGCTAACCAACTAATTTCTTTTTATATGGCCTTACAAACACGTGTTTATATTTAGCATCAGTATGGAGGCACTTACGGACTGAGCTGTATCTGCTGCGGTGAATCTCTGACAGGAAGGAGAGACAACGCTTAGAGGCAGCCTGTCTGTCTCACTCACAATCGCACGGGGACCTGATCCTGGAACTAATTAAGTCCTTTCACAGGCCTCCAGCTCATTGAGGAAAATCAGAAAAGCGCTCTCTCTCCAGGCTGCTCTCCTGTCTGTACTGAGAGGGACTGGTGCCCTGTACCTGCAGGCTGTGTGCGCGTGTGCGTGTGTGAGCGAGCATGTGTGGGTGTGAATTTTGTGTGTGTATGTGCACGTGTGCGCGCTTGTGTGAGTGTATGCGTGCCTGTGTGTGAGTGAGAGTGTGCGCGAGAGTGTGTGTGTCTGTGAGAAAGGATTTTCATGAATGTGGGTCGGTGTGTGTGCGTGCTTGTGTGTGTTGCATGAGCGTGGGTGTGAGCGTGTGCGTGTTTGTGAGTATGCGTGTGTGCACGTGTGTGAGAGACAGAGAGAGTGTGTGTGTGTGTGTGTCTGTGTGCATGCACATGTGTATCTGAGGGTGTGTGTGTGTGTGTGTGTGTGAGAGAGGATTTTCACGTGTGTATGCATGATTGCATGCATCTGTGAATGAGCGTGTGCGTGTACAGTTGCATGCATGTGCGCCTATGTGTGTGTTGACATGTGATGTGGACATACTTTGAAACTCTCCATCTCTCACAGTTTAACTCAGATCGCGAATCTCTGATTTTGCAATGTAAAATTATTACATTAGATCACATTACACACATTAGCAGAAGCTCTTTTCCAAAGCGACACACAACACAAAGTGCATTTATTGGGAACTAAAGTGCTGAAAAAAATCCAGTACTTCCAGCCTACAGTCAATGCGCAGAGTAAAAGGAATCAATAAACGATCTTGGAAAATCGTGCACTAAAACAAGGCTTCAATCAATTAAAACTTAATAGCAGCTGCAAAATTATATAGTGGGGGGAGTAGGCCACAGCCTGAGGAGGCGAGTTTTCAAACTACGCTTAAATGTTGTCAGTCTCACTGTTCTGACCTCTGTGGGAAGGTCATTCTGCCACATGGGAGCTAGAACTGTCAGGAAACGCGACTGTAAAGCGCTGGTACTGAGAGAGGGAGGTGCGGAGCATTGAGTTACGACACAATCTGCATACGCCGACTCTTAACCAAATAGCTGGCCACAGATAAACTGTGAATATGTGACTGAAGGGGGTAGAGAGAGAGAGAGTGACAGAGAGAAAGAGAGTGAGGGAGAGAGAATGTGTGTGAGAGAGAGAGAGAGAGAGAGAGAGAGAGAGAGAGGATTCAGGAGTGTGTAAGTGTGTGTGGGTGATACAGCGAGAGAGAGAGAGATTTCGACTCACAGGTTGGTATAACACGCTAACGGTATAATACTGTAAATGGTATCTCTACATATCTCTACCCCCCCCCCCCCCCCCCCCACTGCTGCCCCCCTCTGGTTTTTGAGAGCTAAGACCACGGAGGGTCAGACAGGGCACGACTCTCACCCGCGGGAGGTCGTTAGAAACGCGGACGCCTGGAGGTAATGCCGACCGTGGCGCTAATGTGTTTTTAATTCCGGTGAGCCCCCTGCAGCTAGCGCTACTCCGGCGGTCAGAGAGTCACAGCTCAGGAGAAAGAGGGAGGGAGAGAGAACAGGCCATCAGAAAGAGGAAGAGAAAGAGAGAGGGAGGAGAAGACTGGTATGCGCTCCTGCTCCTCGGAACTTTGATTGACAGCAGTAACAGTGATACCCAGATCCTCGGAACACCTGTCATTCAATTTGACTGACAGCACGGTGACAATGTCAGCATCTCGTAGGGTCTGTAAACCGCTTGCGCATTATTACCTTTGCTAAAGGCCCGGGTTTGATAATGTCACTGGAGATGTCGCAAATCTCCTGCTAATTCTTCCAATCGTCGTGCCCCGAGCGCGCGTCAACCCTTCCCCAGACGTCTAACGGAGACTATCATCGCAACGTTATCAGAGCCGAAAATATCAAGAAAACTGAACGACATCTGAAATGTTGCCTCTTTCTGCTGTCAATTTCTGGAGAGGCGAAGTGTGGCGATGTCAGTGTAGATGAAGAGGTTATTTACAGAGCAGCAATTTGTATTTAGAAGTAGATAAGGAGACCCGAAGAATGGAGGCTGTCATGTTTGGTATTTTTGTATTTACATCTACAGCATAAGATCCATACAAATTCAACCATTCATAAACATAGCCCGTATGTATGAGGGACTGAAAGCAATTATATACATTTATTTAATTTTGAATAGAGTTGTAGCATTTTAGCTGGCCTGACATCAAAAGAATTTTAAGTGATTTTACTGTCGCACACAAAATTTCTATATCGGAATGAGATCGCGGGAGCTTTGCTCGAGCTGGGGCAGGCTCCCATCATCTTGATCTGGGTGTATGGTGGCATTAAAATTCCATCTTTTTCTCGTCTTTAAGTTCCGATAAAATCAAACCAGTTTAATATTATCGGATGTCTTTAGTCTTGGCTCACGCTAATAGTGTTGACGAAGTTCAATGAAGTGAACATTGTGACCAACCAATCGGAGCACAGTTCAAGATGTCAGTCTGCAAAATCTTCCTGTCAGTGAGTAAAAAGTCTGTGACTTTCTGACACATTGTCTTTAGATGTGAGAGGGAATTAGCGTTTTGAAAGCCTTCTAAGGTCTGGTAGTCATTATTATTTCGTCTTGGAATGTAGAGGATTCACAGCCATGTGGCGCCAGTTCACTACAGACATCACAAGAAACGGTGGGTCATCTGTTTTCCGGATAATTCCTTAAAGGAGCTGTGTCATGATTACTGCACATGCTCACAAGTGTTTAATGGAAATTGGTGGATTCTAAGTGCTATTTTAGCACTTTAGCCCTAGTACATGATGAATGTAAGCTGGTTTTGCCAAATGCCAATAATCAAAGAATAATTTTCCATGATGTTAACTGGCGGTAGGGAAACTAGCTTACACTCTTCATATCTTTGGCTAAAGCCCTAAAATAGCGCTTTGAATTCTCTACTTTCCATAGAAACTCCTGAATATAAAAAGCATACTGTTTGAGTAACCAAATTAAATAAATGCGACACAAAACAAAGATGGATAAGCGAGGATGGAATCAGATTATGAACTGCAGTCGAGCAGATTCATGACGTAAGGTAACAATTTTGGAAGTTTTGAGCATGTGCAGTGATCGTGACACAGCTCTTTTAAGCAAGGTCATGACTTACTGTGGTCATTAAAGATTCCATTATGCTCTTCGACGAGAGTCGGGGTTCCCCGGCGTCCCAGCTAAATTCACGACCCGACTCTCTCAACCTGCCAGCTAATCATCTCCTGCTTTAATTAGATATAAAAATAGTCTCCTCCCTCTCTGCCTCGGCTGATATATGGGAAATGTTCAGGCGCAAAATGGCTGCCGTGCTTCACCCAAGTAGGTGCTCCGCTTTGGTGGTGGTTGAAGCCAGCTTTATCCTTATCGCTTAAGTCCCGGTGAGACGAGCGCCATATAAATGCAATGCCCATTCATTCGCCACTGTCCTCTTTTACTTCCTGTCCTCCTGGAGCCGCAGCCATTTTAGTCTCCCCTCTCTTCCGGGGAGTTTTGTCTTTAGTACCATATTTGATAAGACAAGACTAATATCTCAGTCATGGTCCATTCTCATTCGGTTATCATTTCCACACTGTAGCCTGTCTGACTGAAGTTTTGTTCCTTTTTTAAGACCATTATTTAACCAGGGAGAGTCCACTGAGAGCATGTTTCTCTTTTCTAAAGGATTCTCCCAGAGAAATTCCAGACGTATATCTGCATGTGAGGGGGGTGAGAGAGAACCAGGGGTAAAGCCCCAGGACCAGTGTTTAGAGTTAAAGGGGAAGTTCAGAATTTTAATAATGCATCAGTTTTAAGGCCCGGTCCCACTGCACTTACGGATGCAAAGAGGATGTAAAACGTAAAAAAATCTTGCCATCCGTTGGAAAATGCTATGCATCCGTTGGGTACTCATGGCATACGCGTTTCATACGCTCTGTCCATCGAGCATCCGTACACTGTGATTTCATCCGCGCAAAACGTTTTGAGCTGCTCAAAACTTTTAGAACGGATGAACTTTCCGCCGTGCACAATGTAAATCCGCGACATATACGAGCAACAAACGTTTTATGTCCGTTGTCATCCGTTAAACGTCTGCTGTATCCTCTCTGCATCCTTTGGGCATCCTCGCAACTAACATCCGCTGCAGCTGAAAACGGAAAGAGGGAGGACAGATAAGGTACATGGGACGTCTACATCGTTAGTAGCACGGAAATAGAAAGGATGCAAGCGTATGCATCTCGTATATAAAGTATTCAAAACGGACAAAACGCTTCATCCGCTATGCATCCGCTCTTTCCGCTATGCGTCCGCTTCGCAGTTATCCCCGGTAACCCCTTTGGAGCTGTCATCCACTTCCATCCGCTTTCATCCGCTAGGCTTCCTATGAACATGCGTTTAACATCCCCGCTACATGCTACCCACGTCCGTTCTTTTCCGTTCTGTTTTCGCAAATTTTCGCCAATTTTGTCCATTTCTGGAGCGGATGAAAACGGATGGAGCCACCCCCAAAATTTTGCTCGTCCACTGTGTCCTTTTTGGATACGTTTTGTGTCCATCGGCCAGTGGGACCGGACCTTTATATAGCGCTTTTCTGGGCACTCAAAGACGCTTCACAATGGATACATTATTCATTCACTCACACATTCACGCTCCGATGGTGGTAAATACATTTTTATAGCCACAGCTGCCCTGGGGCAGGCTGACGGAAGCGTGGCTGCCAGTATGCGCCTACGGCCTCTCCGAACACCACCAAACATTCATACACAGTCATACAGGAGTGTTCCTATATTGCATGTTTTGTGGGTGGGGGAAACCGGAGTACCCGGAGGAAACCCACGCAAACACTTATAGAACATGCAAACTCCACACAGAAAGGCCAGATTCGAACCCACGACCATCTTGCTGTGCCATCGTGCCGCCCATAGGACATAGGACCTCATTTCCAAATTAGCCAGTGTGCCATTTATCAGCGGAGACTGTTTTCAACTATTTTCATTCAGTCCTTCTAGTTGCAGAGTTCACTGGTGCTAGGCTAGCACAAGTCAATGGTTCCTGTAGCCTGCCAATAAAAACAGTGTGGTAATCTCAAATGTTTCGTGGAAACTGATTACCTCAAAAAAATTGTGTTGGCAAACTCAATTGCATTGTGTGGAAGGAACTAAAAGAAATAGATAAGATTTTAATAGATCTACCTTAAAAGATAAGGTAAAGTTTTTTTTTTTTTTAACATGTTTTTGAGTGCTGTGAACACAAGATAATTTTTTTTTTTTTGAGGTAATCAGTTTCCACTAAACATTTGAGTTCATGGCACTTGTCAGGGTTTGCAGTGCACAACTCCTCTCCAGATCAAGTTAGAATCTCAAGCCCCACTGGGGACTCAAACCAGCAACTATTTGGTCTCTAATCAAGCTGCCCACCACTAGGCAACCAAATGTATACACTCAAAAATGAAAGCACAGTGCAGAGAATGTTTAACGAACAAACGAATGTACCCTGAAAATAAAAGAATTACTGTTTGAGAACACGCAATACCTTTATTGAGGAGAAGAAAAAAACATAAATGAATAATTAAACCAGTACCAGGGGCGCCATTTTACGCAACTATTGCGATACCCCTGCGTAAGGATTGCATACCTTTTTTGTATTCTTTTTACTGTGAGTGTGGGCTCATTAAGGAAGTGACCTTCTGCTGACCAGCTACCGGCTAACCCTTTAAATGTCTGATAATGTTCTACTAATGTTCTTTTGTACTGATTTCCCGGTGTCTTTAAAACATATTTTTTTTGGAAGTTTCAACAACAAACAAACAACAAAATAAATGTAGGACCACATCCATACTTGGCATTTGCAGCCAATCCCTAATTTCTTCCTTCATTAAGCCCTAAACACCCCTAAACACCCCCCCCCCCCACCATTTCATTTTTGAGCAAATTTCCACCCAAAATAAAATGCTTACTGTTCTTTAACCACTTTGGCTACAGGCATAATCATTGAATTTTTTTTCTTTTTCTGAAAAAGGACACTCAGTAGATTGCTCTCCAGTAGTCAGATTTACTGAAAATCTTATCCAAATAGAAAAAAGACACTGTAAATGTAAGATTTTGTCTGACAGAAAAAAGATTCTGCGTTTACTTCCAGCCCTGTGACGCTGCAAGCGAATATCATCAGACTAGAAATGTAATAAAGCCGAAGCCTGAAGCCTAAACAACTGCAGGTTCAAACACTATGATATTGAAGCCAAAATGAATAT
The DNA here is from genome assembly GCA_029721435.1 of Gymnothorax reevesii. Lineage (NCBI taxonomy): Eukaryota > Metazoa > Chordata > Actinopteri > Anguilliformes > Muraenidae > Gymnothorax > Gymnothorax reevesii. The sequence goes on from CM056592.1 coordinate 26,083,651, forward strand.
TTTTAAGATTTTTTTTGGTAATGTCTGCGTGTATATCAACAAACAATTCTGGGGGCTCCAAAGTTCCCCATGTTCCTCATCACTGTCACATTTGGTTTTACAAAAGTTCTACCACTTCCTTCTCTCTTGTCATTTTCCTCATGTGTAGCTCAATTTTTACTTCAGTCTGCTATTCAGATTCCCTGCACTACTGCGCGTGCGATCATATATGCAAGAGTGTGCTAGTGTGTGTATGTATGTGTGAAAGTGAGTGCGTGCTTGTGCGCGCGTGTGTGTGTGTACATGAGCGTATGTTTACGTGTATACGTGAGAGTGAGTGTGTGTTTGAGTGTGTGGATATGCCTGAGAGTGAGAGTGTGTTTGCGTGTGTGCGTGTGTGTATGCATGAGAGTGAGAGTGTGTTTGCGTATGAGCGTTTATGCGTGAGAGTGTGTTTGTGTGTGTGAGTATGTGTTTGCGTGTATGCATGAGAGTGAGTGTGTGCTTGCGTGCGTGTGTGGGTATATATATGCGTGAGAGTGAAAGTGTCTTTGTGTGTGTGTGTGTGTGTGTGTGTGTGTGTGGGTATGTGTATGTGTTTGGTGTATGTGAGTGTGTGTTTGTGTGTGCGTGTGTTTGTGTGTGCGTGTTTCTGTATGTGTGCTTGTGTGTGCATATGTGCGTGTGTGTGAGTGTGTGTACTTGCATGTATATACGTGTGTATGCGCGTGTCTTTGTGTCCGTGAGTGTGTGTGCCTGTACATTTGTGCGAGTGTGCGTGTGTGTGCGTGTGTCTATGACTGAATTGTTTTGATATGTGTACGCATATGTGACCATGCTTTGTGTGTGGGATGGTCTGACGCATGCATGCACAGTTGCACACATACGAATGCATGCAGTGTGTGTGCGTGTGTGTGTGTGTGTGTGAGAGTGTGAATATAAAGGTATGTATGTCTTAGTGTGTGTGCATGCACACAATCCACATTTTCCTAATCCACGAGGGCCGTTCTGCATATGCTATTTATAAATTCTTACATGACTAAGACGTGTTTTATTGAAGGAACATAGAAGCCTTCATGAAAAATGCATAGTCCTTCCTTATTATTCAGCTTTTAAAGGGAAATAAGATGATTCTGCGCTGATAAAGAGACCCAGAGCTGCTCAATATGAGACCAGCAGTCCGGATCCAGATCCCATGGTGAGCAATCCAGCTGCCCTGACCTGGTTCACTGCACATGTCTATCTGCATGCAAAAAATGGTACTTCAGTATATATATGTATGTGGGTGTGTGTGTGTGTGTGTGTGTGTGTGTGTGTGTCAATGAGTGTTTCTGTGCGTGTACCTGCATGTGCACGAGCATGTCAGTGTGCCCATTGTGTGTGCTTAAATTTATGCATGTACTTGATGTAAGTAATTGGAACAGAGGGGAGTGCATACGTCTGTGCATACAAAATGGGGCAATCTGTATGCTGAGATAGCGTGCGCGCGCTTAGACGTGTCGAAAGAGACAACCCGTCCGCGAGTGTGTGTGCGTGTACTCGTGAGTCCGATACGTGTATGTGTCATGTGTGTACATGCCCAGTCCATCAGCTCCCCTACCCCTTCTCTTAACAACCTGCTGCTCATTTCCTGTGAGGGAGGATAATAGCGCACATTTCCTGTGCAATATCATCCAATCACAGGCTTCTCCGTGCACTACTCAGTGGCTACAGTTAAAAGGGGATTGACAGGTCTGCCTCAGCACCAAGTCCACAAGGTATTTCTTTTTTTTTTTTTGAAATATTTGCTTTGATAAATGGTCTCTGGTCCATCTTCACGGACTACCCACAATCCCCAGTTCATGTCAGCGCATCATCCCGCCCGCGTACGGCGTTCCCATTTTCACCTTTCGGGACCTCGTGCTGTCGCATCCCGCCCGGACGCAGTGCGCGAATGAGTGAAATGAGATTGCATGTTCCCAGCGTGAAATCTATTGTTTTTGCCCCCGTGGCGAGCGATGCAATAACGAGTCGTGATCCAGCGTTTCGCCCCACTGAAACTGGCTTCACTGGAGCCAGCAGCACCAGGCACTGATGGAGGTATAGTGCTGTGGAAAGATATAAGCCCTCCCCCCACTCCTAATTTATTCTATTTTAGCTCATTTATCAAATTTTTGATGCTTCAAATCATCAAAAAATTTTAAATGAAACTAAGAAAATGTGTGGAAAATACAGTTGTTCAGTGATAATTTAATGCACAGAATACAAATCATGCCAGTTTTTCCTGTTGTGCTTGAGCCTATTTAAGGCTTTATAACTCAGTTTTTGTGTCACAAAGGCTCTGGAAAATTATTCCAGTGAAGCAAGACATTTGGAACTTCAATTACAGAAATATTTAGCAATTGAATTTTGCAATTTGCAGATACTGACTTCCAAATCTGCACAAAGGGGTTAATTTATTAAAGCTAAAGAGTTATTCCAAACCCATATCAGCCATGTGAAAGATATAGTCTTTTACATGGCTCTGGCGGAATTTTGGCCCCTTTTCTGAGCAGAATCGTTTCAATTCAGCCACATTGGAAAATTTTTGAGCACATACTGCCTGTGTTAAGTCATTCCACAGCATCTCAATCAGATTCAAGCAAAGATTTGGACACTCCAAAACCTTCATTTTGTTTCTTTTGAGCCATTGAGAGGTGGCCTTGCTTGAATGCTTCGGCTCATTTTCTCAGTGTATTACCGAACTATGCTATAGCAATAGGTCACAAATTGATGGCCGGACGTTCTGCTTCAGGATTTTAAGGTTTAATCATCGTTTGATAAATTATGGCAAGTCACCCAGGACTTGAAGCAGCTAAGCTGACCCAGACCAACACACTATCACCACTGAGTTTGACTGTTGTTATGCTGATCTTGTTGCGGCATGCTGTGTAAGCTTTAGGACAGATATTGGAGGAACTATGTCTCCTAAAAAGCTCTACTTCGGACTAATCAGTCCACAGAATATAGCGCCAAAAATCATGGGGGTCATCAAAATGTCTTTTGGCAAATACGAGACAAGCCTTTGTGTTCTTTTTGGTCAGAAGTGATTTTTGGCAATCAGATGGATTTTCATTTTTCCCATTCTCTATTTGATTGAGGAGTCACGAACAGAACACTGCCCTCCACTGAGACAAGTGAGTCCTGCAGTTTTTTAAATGCTAGTCCGGGTTCTTTTGTGATCTCCCGGATGAGTCGTTGACACGCTCTTGGAGGAATTTAGCTTGGTGGCCCACTCCTGGGATGGTGCATCACTGTTCCAAGTTTTCTCCAATTGTAGATAATGGCTCTCATTTCAGTTTGCTGGAGTCCCAGACCTTTAGAAATGGCAGTTTAACCCCTTCCGGACTGATAGATGTCAAAAACATCATTTCTCATCTGTTCTTGAATTTCTTTAGATCATGGCATCAAGTGCTGCTTTTTACCTTTTTCATATTTCCAGACAGGTTCTATTTAAATGATGATAAGATTCAACAGGGCTGACAGAATTATACCGGGATGTACTGTATCTGAAGACCTTGACCCCAATTATCAATTAAATTGAAGAGCCTAGAGCTATAAGTACTCAGGTGACATTTTCACACATGGGAAAATGTCCTTTATAGTCACACAAGTTCACTGCCTCGAATTTCTCAAAATGGAAATTTTGTGACTTCAGTACTTTTAGCACTGGGGTCTTCAATTAGTTTAACTTGTTCATTTAGTAACTAAAGGGGCAGTTACTTGTTAACTCAGGTGATCTCTGTCTGATACAAAAACTAGTCTAATGATCTGAAACATTGATTTTGGCAAAAGCAGAAGAATTCAAGAAGGGGCAAATACCTCTTCACAGCACTGATTGAGGGAGGACGGGTGAGAGCCAATCAAATGCGCTCATTTTTTGGAGTGTCGTAACCCCACCCCTTTCCACCAATTTTGTGTCCCCAGCCTGTGGCCAAGCCTCTGGGCTCCTGGCCTCTCTCTTGCCCTCTGCTGCTCGTCTAATCAAACGTCATGGCGTGGTGCCCGAAAACAACCATATACCATATACTGGGTGCTGATGATTGTCCTGTTCCGAAAGAGACAAGCTCAGCTGGTATCACAGGGCACATTACGCACACACACACACACACACACACACAGGCACACAGGCACACAAACAAAATAGAACACTCTGCTGTTTAAATGATCACACTTAGCAGTGGTCCAATCCAATCCTTTTTGCACCCTTTCCCACCTGTAGGCTACCATTACCAAAGTCCCACTTCTCGCTGCCTCGCCTCTCCCCAGCACAGTATAGTGGCCGCACTATTACCGCAAGAGTGGGGGTTCAAATCCTGGGCACAGCACTGCTGCCACAACCTTTAAAGAGGGCACTTACACAGAATAGATTTGGTAAAATACCAAGCTGTTTTAAATGGGGATTCTCACGAAATGTGGGCCGGTTACAGTAAGTCAGCATGAGAGGGAGAGAGAGAGCGAGAGGTCAGAGTGGCCATAAAGCTCTCGCTATCCAATCTCACCACTTGCCTCCAATCCAGCCCGGACCGCCCTCACCCCGATAGATGCCAAAGCTTTAATTAAATATATGTGGAGGATTTTCCGAAGCCAGGAGAGCCCACTACAACCCACAACCCTCTTCCCCGCCTCGGTTTTTTAATCGTCTCGCGCCCACCCGACCCGCTGCTGACACGTTCCTGAGGTCCCGTTCTCAAACGGCGTTCGGCCGCAACAAACCGAAAAAATATGAGTGATGAATGACCGCGAAATCCCCCCTCGCCCCACCTCCCATGCATTTTTATCGGTTCCCCAAACAAGCGATTAACGACACCGCGAATGAATTGCGGGGCACCAACTCTCTACAGCACTGCCATCCATCACCCCGGCAACCGATCTGTCATCAGAAATCAATCAGGGGAATAACCAAGGCAAAAGGGGCTTATTTATTTACATGGTTTTGCGCTTTTGCTATGCTATGCTAGCTTCTCTCTCTCCGGGTACGGCCCAACAGAGCGTGCTCAGAGCTCCGCCCATGATCCAAGGATGTTCTTGTCAGCAGTTTTTACGAGTTTGGGGGGGCGGGGGGAGAGGATAGCGGGGCGGGAGCCAGTAGAGGCATTACAAAGACCGCCCCCTCCCACCAGCGATCTTTTTCCCAAGCTGTGACCTTGGCATGGTACCGCTGCAATAAAGTGCTTAAAAAACGCTGCCCCTACTGGCCAAAGGGAGAGGGTCAATCAATCAACTTCCTGCCTGCTGTCAGAGGACTGTTCTAATCTCAATCACACTATAAGCTACCTCCACACACATACACATATGCGCACCCACACACAAACGCACACACTCTCTCACGCACATGCACACCCACACACGCACGCACAAACGCACTCACGCAAACATACACAAAGGCACGCACACAAACACCCACCCACACACACACACACACACACACACACACACACACACACAAACACTTGCACACATACATACACACAAGCACACATACGCATACAAACACAAATGCGCAGACATGCACACCCGTGCTTGGAAACATACACACACATACGCACACTGACACTCATACACGCACGCAAACACATACACACACAAGCGCACACATATACACTCATATACACAGATACACAAACATATACACACAGACTCACATACCTACACACATGCAAACTCACACACATGTGCACAAACACACTATCTCGCTCACCTATGCGCCCGCGTGCGCGCAGACACACACACACGCAAAGCATAAATTCACTCACATACATAAACTCAAAAAAACTCCACACAAACTCAAACATACATGCACTCACAAACTCACACAAAAACCCCACCATCAAATTTCAACTGGAACCACCTGAGGGTCGCCAGGATACATCACTGTATCACCTCCCAGTTGTCATGACAACAACCCACCAGGACTGGCATTTGGTTGATGTCTGGTTCGCAAGCTACCCTGATCCCCAATTAAAGACATTCACAGATTTATGCAAACTCAAAGCACCAGACACACACACACACACACACACACACACACCTTTCAAAGGTAAGTCTACATAGAGAGATGAGTATACAAAGAAAGTTCTGATAACTTAGGCCAAACAATTGATTCCCTTATTGCGGGTGCAAAAAATTATTTGTTGCCAAGGGAAACAGTGTCAAAAATTTTGAGAACTTAATCCAGGTACTAAAGGGGATCAGAGCCTGACAGTCCCCTCGGGGCCCCCAGGAGCGCAGTGGTAACCCACAGTATCTCAGTTTATGAAGACATCGGTGTTGCGAAGCAAATCTTCTCCAGTGAAGCACATTCAAAACACATTAATTCACGATGGAGAAATTACTCTATTTTTGGGCAGCGGTTAAATCCTAAAATTTCTGTGCACTGAACTAATTGCTCTCCAAGGACCCAGGCGCAATACAGAACATTCCAGTTCAATTGCAATTCCCATTCATCTTCTGCTCATTATGGAACCCAGTGCACATGCTCGAGTGCCAAAAAAAAGCCCCAAAGTCAGATATGCGGCCTGTAATAATTGTTGTCTTGTGCCGTTGAGCTCCTCCCTCAGGACTGTGAGGCAGCGGCGGAGAGAGACACTGTTCCTCTGCATCTGCAGGGTAGAGAAGGGAACAGAGGGGACAGAAGAGACAAACTCTGCCTTCTCATTGGACGGATCTATGAGTGAGAGCAGCTGGGAGGGGAGGGACTCACAGGATTAACACACAAACACACACACACACCTGCTCGAGAGATAGTGTTCTTACGACTCACACTTTCTCTCTCTCTCTCATACACACACACAAACACACACACACACCTGCTCAAAGATAGTGTTCTTACGACTCACACTTTCTCTCTCTCTCTCATACACACACACAAACACACACACACACCTGCTCGAGAGATAGTGTTCTTACAACTCACACTTTCTCTCTCTCTCTCTCACACACACACACACACACACGCTCCTGTCCGAGACAAGAGCTGAAAGAGATAGGGTCCTCATCACTCACACACACACAGGTATGCTCACACACACGCACACACTCCTGCCCAAGACAAAAGCCACCACAGATAGTGCGTCAGTTTGAATTGCAGTCGCTCTCACACTTTCACACATGCACACACACACACACACACACACACTCACCTACCCGAGAAAAGAGCCACAAAAGACTATCATTGCTGTGATCTCTCTCTCTCTCTCTCACACACACACACACACACACACACACACACAGGTTACTGAAACTTAAACCTTATGAAGGCTGGCTGCCCCCCCATCTGCAAGCTGCTGCACCATCTTCCTTTCCAATTATCCAGAAGAGTACACTATTTAATTTCATTATTATTAATATTTTTTTTTCTACATTTAAACTCCTGAATAGCTTCACCTGAGCCTGAGGGCAGCAGATGTTTAATAACCGACTGCCAATGCACAGGAAATTAATTATCTCCCGAATGTATTAAATTATTATTTAGTAACAGAAAGGGAAAAAAAAAGAACCATATCAGAACCAAGAATACAGGAAGCTCTAGGGCTGTGTCGCTGAAGACTCCACCCATAAGGGAGTTGTGATGAAACAGGAAGGGGCGGGGCAGACAGGGGATAAATCATTAAGTGGGTGGCATCCACTGGACCAGCCATTTGATGGCCTTCGGTAAATGGCCACACAAGACAGGACAGAGACCCCACCAAGTTTTGAGACAGACACATAACTCACCTGCTGAGAGACGGGGGAAGGCCAATAGTAAATTTTGTTTCGAAAATTTTTGCGCAGTGATCATATTATCTGAGGTAAGAGGATTTTGGCCTTTTCTTGGCCGGCCCTGAGATGACGACCCCATTTGACAGGTTTCAACACCTGTCTTTTCTACACTGTCGTTGATGTGGGCCAAAATGAGTCATTCCAAACCCTTAAAACAAGAGGAACGACAGATATCATTGATTTATTTTGTGTCTCTCTGTGTCGTACATCACCTGCACTTGCTTTGTGCCATTTTGCCGGAAACGGTTTCTTTGAATACGACTCGATAAAGATGAACAATTGCTGACAATGTCAGTTCAGAACAATACAGATGTTCTGCATGGAAACTTCAAATCATTTCGTTCCTTCACAGAGGCACATAATTTATGTCCGCAAACGTTCATTATGGCACATTTTTATAACGTGTGTAACGCCTTTTTCACAGAGAAATAAGAGCACATGCATGGATTCATTAGATCCTGCTCGTGGCAAAGGCTAGCGCAGAATTTATAGAGTCTTGTTTTGAAGTATGCTTGAATTTCCATACTGTTCTTCTTTAAAACCCAATTAATATCCTGGATGCATTTGACCTTCATTAACAGTTTTGCTGGTGCTAATTAGCAAAGCACAAAAGGTGAAATCGGTGAAATAAAATAAAATAAATAGGTGAGGTGGGTTAAGCGTGTGATCAGCAGCAGAAGCTTTGTGTGCGTGTGTGTGTGTGTGCGTGTGTGTGTGTGTGCGTGTGTGTGCGTGTGTGTTTGTGTGCGTGTGTGTATGTGTGCGTGTGTGTATGTGTGCGTGTGTGTATTTGTGCGTGTGTGTGTGTGTGCGTGTGTGTTTGTGTGCGTGTGTGTTTGTGTGCGTGTGTGTGTGTGTGCGTGTGTGTGCGTGTGTGTTTGTGTGCGTGTGTGTATGTGTGCGTGTGTGTCCGTGTGTGCTTGGGGTAGTAGCTTTATGAATGCTAAGTAATCCTGGCAATTAACAAAACAATAGGGCTAACACGTGGTAAAAATGAGAAATAGTTAACACATTCTGCAAATGTAGCGGTGAAACCACATTATAACAGCAGTAATACTGCAATTAAATAAAAAATCTGATATAAACATTGCATAATAAAAACAATAATACTGAGATGATCACAATCAATGCAGCCCCACTTTAAGCCCTGTCCTTTTATCCAAAGGAATTAATCAATTAAGATAAAAATCAAGTGCATCAATACCCGACCTATCGTGAAACTTCCGAGGACTGGGGGGCGGGTTGACTCCCGCGTTAGGTGGTAGCTAGAGTCCACGCCGCGAAGCCGCAGTTTCATATTTTGGTTTTGCAATGAGAACGGGCCCCATACAAATGTAAGCAAATAATAGACTGGTAAAAAAAGAGCAGTGTTACGAAAGTGTGCAGCATTACTGTCCCGGGAGACGAGCACTTTTCTGTGAGAGGGCTGGGATAATGACGCCTGGTGCGTCCCCAGAGGAGAGCAGGTGAGAAGGGAGGGGCCGTGTGATCGATCGCCTCTAAGTGCATCAGCACCACTGCAAGGAGAGCATACACACACACACACACACACACGCACGCACCCACACGCACCACATGCGCGTGCACACGCATCCACGCACAAACACACACACACACACGCATGGCACATGCAGACGCACACACACACGCGCACAAATGCACGCACAAACTCACACACCCAAACAGACAGGCATGCATCCACACATGCGCGCGCGCCCGCACACACACATATACACATGCGCGCGCGCGCACACGCATCCACACACACACACACACACACGCGCACACAAACACACTATATGAGGGCTAGGTGGGGCAGGCGGCAAAGGATAGATGTGAAAAGCAAAGACGAGTGTGCAAGGAAAAGAGAGAGATGTTTTGACACAGTTCTGCAGAAACATTCCCCAAATACAACAGAAACAGCACTCAGTGTTGCATACAGGGGAGAATTAGGCCAATAACTATGACTTATTTACGCTCAAAAAACAACCATTAAAGAGCCGAGCCCAGAGCAGCCAGGCCAGAGGCCGGAGAGAGAGATGGAGAGAGAGATATAGAGAAAGAGAGAGGTAAAAAGGCAGAGAATGAGAAAAAAGAGAGATGAACAGGAAGCGAGGGAGAGGCAGAGAGACAGAGTGGGTACAGAGGCGGGCCCTGCAGGGGCCAATTAATCACAGGCCCAGGTGGCCCCCCAGGGAGAGCTATCCCACCGGGGAGAGAGATGGAGCACCAGAGGAGGGAGAGAAGGATGGCGAGAGGGAGGGGGGGGGGAAGAGGAGAATTGTTATTTAAAAGCACCCTGGGAAGGCCCGCGAGCCCCCGTACCGCACTCAGGGCGTGATTTGTGGGCAGCCGATAAAGTAACGCAAAAACAATTAGGAGCATCAATGAGCCAACAAATGAAGGAATTAATTTAGAGCGATGTGAGCACGGGGAGCCGTTACTCCGCTGAACAGATTACTGCCACCTGGAGGACGGGGGGGCCACTGACAGGCCTGATGCAAGCACTCCGCCCTTATTCTGTCTCTTTATCCTTCTCTCTCTCTCTCTCTCCCTCCACACCTTACTCCCTCACTCTCTTTCAATCACTTACTCAGCCCTACATTTCCAGCCTCTCTCCCTCCATCCCTTAACTCCCTCTCTTTTACTCTTCCCCCCTCTCCATCATTTACTCAATCTTATATGTTCAGCCTCTCTCTCCCTCAATCCCTCTCGCCCTCTCTCTTTCTGCCACCCGTTTCACTGTTTGTCCATCCATCTCTCTCTCCCACTCCCTCAATCCCTCATTCTCTCCCTGTATTTTTTATCCCACCCTCTAGAACGCTTCCCAGAATGCAGTGGGCAAGAGGACCGGTAGACAAATGTATCACGAAATCATGCAAAAAAAAAAAAAATGAATATGCACCTGTTTTACTTATATATTGATTTATCTTCGAGAGAAAACGTGTCATCGCCGCGGAGACGAGTGAAGAGTGTCGGGCCTGTCAATCAAATGGCTGATTCCCGGCCATCAGTGGAGCAGGCACCACTAATCTTTATATCACACGGGTGAGCTAGCCCAATCATCTGTCTCTGCTATCTGCCCATCAATCTGACATGAGGATCAGCGGCTACGTGTCCCACCTGCTGTGAACCAACCACCGTAAAGAGGCAAGGAAAAAAAATTGAGACACGATAACCCCCCCCCCCCCCCTTCGCCTCACCCCCTCACCCCACTTCCTCCTGAAAATCAGGAAGCCCAATCTCTCTCAGAGCCTTCTGGGACTCTCGGTAAATTTGCTCACTTGATCTTATTTAGAGCGCAGTGAGGTAAGTGGGGATGTTCACGTTTGCCGAGTAAACAACGGGGAGAGAAAGGTAGAATCGTGTGTCAATGTAACCACAGATAGATAGATAGATAGATAGATAGATAGATAGATAGATAGATAGATAGATAGATAGATAGATAGATAGATAGATAGATAGATAGATAGATAGATAGACTGGGTTTTATTTCAACCTTTGGCAATTTAAAAGGCTGTTTCCAATGTCAATAAAGCTACTTTGAATTACAATATGATAGCCTGGATCAGCAGAGACAGAAGAAAATAAGAGTGAAGAAACAGAGAAGTGTCTGTAAACAAAAGAAAAGAGGGAAAGAACAAGAGGGATTGAAATGAAAAGAAAGAATGGGAGAGAAAGAGCGTAGCACTGGAAGCAGAATCCCTTCAGCTGACGGGAGAGCTGGGTTACATACGCTTGCGTGTGGGAGAGAGAAAAGGCCTCATTTAAAAGTGGGCCAAATAATCAGCAGAATAAATAATGAAAAAGAAAAATAAAAAAGGAAGATGTGCAGAAACCCCCAAACTCACAGAACTCAAGGTCATTAGTGCTAATTCCACCCTGCGCCATCTGCTCTGATTGTTTACACTTGCCTGGATAATTAGCTGCTAATTAGCTGATGGTGGGGGGAAAGTGAATGAGACTCAGCATCACAGGGCTCCCTCTAAGCAGTGTGTGTGTGTGTGTGTGTGTGTGTGTGAGCGAAAGCGTGCGTCCGTGTGGTTGCAATTGAGTAAGCGTGTGTGTTAGGGAGAGTATTTTTGTATACGCGTGGGTGTACACGCATGCGTGTGTGTGAGTGAGAGAGAGAGTGTGTGGATGTGTGGTGGCAAGTGAGCGAGGGTGTGTTAGGGCGAATATTTTTGCGCACCTGTGGGTGCGTGTGTGTGTCTGCGCAGATGAGTGCACCTGAATGCATGAGAGTGTGTGTACAAGGCCGTGTGTGCATGTGTATTAGCAAGAGATAGCGTGTGTAAGTGCGTTAAAGACACTCTCTGTGCGCGTGTCTGTCTGTCTGTAAGTGTGCATGAGTATAGTAGAGAGGTAAAGTTTGACTATGTTTGTTGGAGACAGTGTGCGTGAGAGTGTATTAGAGTGTATATTTGTCTATGAAAGTACAAGTGTCTGTATTTGTGAGTATGTGAGAGTGTGCGTGAGAGCGAGTATGGGAATGTGTCAGTGTCCGTGTGTGTGAGTGTCTGTTCCTGAGCGTGAATGTGGCTGCCAGCGGTCACACAGCTGTTGTTGAGGAGGATGAGCAGAAAGAGGAAGGGTGCATGAGGGTAGAGCTCTCATCATGAATCTCCTCTCTCTCCGGAGAACAGCCTCATCTCTCCATGCCTGAGTATCGGTACTTATATAGTCTGAGTATCTGTCTGTATTTATACAGCCTGAGTATCTGTCTGTATTTATACGGCCTGAGTATCTGTCTGTGCTTACACAGTCTGTGTATCTGTCTGCATTTATACGGCCTGAGTATTTGTCTGTATTTATACAGTCTGACATACTGTCTGTGTTTACACTGTCTGCGTATCTGTCTGTATTTAAACGGCCTGAGTATCTGTTTGTATCCATACAGTCTAAGTATCTGTCTGTATTTATACGGCCCAAGTATCTGTTTCTATTTACTGTATACAGCCTAAGTTTCTGTCTGTATTTGTACAGCCTGAGTATCTGTCAGCATTTAAACATCAGGAGTATCTGCCTGCATTTACACACCCAGAGTATCTGTCAGCATTTAAACATCAGGAGTATCTGCCTGCATTTATACAGCCTGAGTATCTGTCAGCATTTAAACATCAGGAGTATCTGCCTGCATTTACACAGCCTGAGTATCTGTCTGTTTTTACCCTCTATGTTTACAGCCTTGATAGCTGGGCACTAGCTGGATTGCAGTAGTCCTTCGGTTAAATCGGAGGGCCTGTGTATTAGCACTCACATTGCCTTTGTGCTAAGAGGAGGCATTACACAGGGCTTGGATTACATGAGTTTGTCTGGACATGATTAAAAGCCTTGTATGTCTGTGTATAATTACATGAGTTTTGTTGTCTTTTGGATAGAGTGGGTCTGAATATCTGTGTTTGATTATACCTATGGCCCAAGTAACTTTGGAACTGATTGAAAGATCTTGGCTTCTGGGTATGATTATATGGTCTGGGCGTCTCCAACATTTGAAAATCTGTGCTTGATTGTATGGCCTGGCTGTCTCTAGGATGGACAACTTCTTCTGGTTATTTGTGTTCGGTTACATGACCTGGAAGTCACTGAATGGATTGTAAAGCCTGGGTATCCATGTTTGATTATATTTCCTGGGTGTCTTTGGGCTGTATTGTAAAGTCCAGTACATTCAATTAAATGAGTGCCCCAGGGACGGATTATTTGTGGTCTCAGAAGTTGTGTTAGATTATGTAACATGGCTTAGGAGTCTGTGGGATCGACTGCTGGGCCTGGTAATCTGTATTTGATTGCATGGCCTGGGTGTATGTGAGATGGATTTCAGGACTTGGATATCGGTCTTCAATCATATGGCCAGAGTGTATCTGGGTTGAACTACAATTCTTGTGTATCTGTGTTTGATTATACGGCTTGGGACTCTGCTGGATGGACTACTGGACCTGGTAATCTGTCTTTGATTATATGGCTTGGGACTCTCACAGATGGACTACCGGGCTCGGTAATCTGTCTTTGATTATATGGCCTGAGTGCCTTTGGAATGGATTGCAGGGCTATTTGATTACACAGCCTGGGCTAAACTGCTGCGCCTGAAACTCTCGGGGTAAGATGAAAGGACCTTGGACTCTGTTTTGATGGAGAGACTGGCCGTAGATAGAACTGCGGAGTGAAATGGGTTGGGGGGAGAAGTGAGAAATACTGTCAGTGAAGAAAGGATGGAGAGAAGAAAATGGTGAAAGAGAGCAGGTGATGAATGATGGACTCTCCGTCTCTCTCTCTCGCTCTCTCTAATGCCACAGCCACAGAAGGTTGAGTAAAGGATAATGCAATGACTCCTCATGTTGCCATTTTGCCACTTAAAAGCATTTCTCATTACAGGTGGATACTGAGATTTTTCATGGAGGGAACTAGACACAGTGGCCACACTGAACCTGCCTTTTTCTCGATGGCTGCCAATGTCATTAAAGGGAATCTATCTACTAGGAACACGTTCCACAAATCATGAGTGCGTGTGTTTGTGTGAGTGTGTCTCAGAGTGTGTGGGTATTACTACATTTTCCAGTATTGGCAAAAATATAAGCATGACCGAGCGTGTATGTTTGTATGTGTTCATCTGCCTGAATTTCTGTTTGTGATAATTTGAGTGCGCGCATGTGTGTGTGTGTGTGTGTGTATGTGTGTGTGTGTGTGCACGTGTTTCTACGCGTGCTTTTGCGGATTAAAGTCTTTATCATCCCATATAAGTGTCACTCAAACACAGACCATGTTCTGAAACATGATTCCCTAAACGAGAAACAAAGCAATGGATTCTGGGAGCTATTTAGAAACCCACTGACCGCAGGCGCAGTGAACTGCAGGGAACTGCAGGAGTGGCTGACACCTTTCCCAAGATTCAGACGGAAATGGAAAGCAAAGAAGAAGAAAAAAAAACCTTCCCTAAACAACTGCCTTTCTGCGACCCTCACAAATGAACAAAGGGGAGAAAATAAAAAGAAAGAAAGAGAGACATGACCTCTGATACATGTTTATACCGGAGGAAGATGCCGGGAGCCGAGGCGGTCGGCGGGCTGAGTTGGCGGCCGTTAAATCGCCCGGAGTCGGAGATAGTTGAAACGCTCGCCGCTTCTCTTGCTGCCAGAGAAGGTGAAAAATGCCACGGAGAGAGGGCGTGAAAACTCAAAGCTAAGAAAAGCAACATGACCGCTCGGCAACGGAACAGAGGCGGGCGGCAGAACGACAGGTAACCTTTTCGAGGGCGAGATGTTACCGCAGGAAAGGGGGGGTTGAAATCACAACAAAAATGAAAGAATAAAAAATGCCACTGCAAGGCTAGAACCAGGAAGAACAATTAGACTGCGAACACAAGAGCCCAAGCATGCAACAATATAGAGCTATTGTGTGTGTGTGTGTGTGTGTGTGTGTGCTCGTGCGCATGCGTGAACATGTGCATGAGAAGCATTGTGTTCGTGAGTGCACGCACTTGCAAATGTGATCCACTATGCGCGTGAAGTGAATACACAATATTTGCTTGTACATGTGAGCGTAAGGCATTGTGTATGTATGTGCACGTGTGTGTATGTTCATGTGTATTTAATGCTTCTGCATGTACATGTGATTTATGTGTGTGGACGTGTGTGTATGTTCATGTGTATTTAATGCTTCTGCATGTACATGTGATTTATGTGTGTGTGCGCGTGTGTGTGTGTGTGTGTGTACAAGAGAGTGTGATGTATATGTACAACGTTCCATGTGTGTAGCATGTATATCTGTACGTGCACAAGTGATGGTCTTGTGTACGCAATGTAGATGCACATTTTTAAGTTGATGTGTTTGTGTATGTGTGTGTGTGTGTGTGTGTGGGTGTATGCGTGTGTGCCTGTGTTAATACCTGTGTTCACTATTTGCAATAAGCCTCTTAGAGTGTACTCACGTCATGAAACATATACATATTTAGGTCATAAATTCAATGTGGCGGGTGAGTGGAAAGATCAGGTCAACGAAATTATATCTGAGTATTCCAGCAGACTTGAATTTATAAATGTATCACCCCTGCCACTTATCATGAAACTGGAGGCAATAAGAGTAATGGCTTTGGCTAAAGTACAACATCTTTTCTCCAATGTACATGTACCACGAAAATCACTACGTGATTTGACTGATAAAACTGTATATTTTGTGAGACAATGGATTGGCCTAAATACGCATACAACTCGTAGTATCATATTTCATAGTAAACGTGAGGGTGGTTTGGGTGTTCCTAATTTCGAATGGACATATATTGCTACGAGGCTTTCCCACCTGTTAAATATGCTGAACAATGATGACCAGTATGTCAGAGAGCTTGCCCGAGCTTCTCTGTTTCTGGACCTAAGAAGACGCAAGGTCCCCCTGGCGCGTGGGTCGGGTTCTGATTTCCTGGGCTTTAAGAGGAAACCCAGTGGAAAGCTGGACAGCCGCTCTCCTGGCTTTGGTGTGTCGTTGGACTGGCCTGATTTGAACGATCCATGTTGCTGGGCTGATGTTACCCTGGAGTGGATAGGGTCTGACTCTGAGGCTGTGGAGGTCTCAGAGGAGGTTATATCTGACCCCAACACTTCTGCAAAAGCAACTGTGAATGTTTGTGGAACACCACTTCTACTTCCACTAAGAAACGCTCGGGGTCACCTCTTGGAGGCGCAACAACAAAGGCAGCGGCAGCAATGGGCTGAGTTGGGACTCCAAGGGAAGACTGCGTGTCTCCCAGCTGCAGACCCCTCTGCCTCACATGCCGTGTTCAGAAATGTTGCCCTGGATGAGAACATTGTTGCATTTGCTATGAAAGCGAGACTGCAGGTTCTACCAACTAAACTGAATCTCTCCATCTGGTTTCCAGGCTGTCATGCTCCTTACTGTTTACACCATGGAAGTGAACGAAACTATGTCTCACATCCTAAATGGTTGTCATGTTCATAGGGGTCTTTACATATGTTGGCATGACAGAATTGTGGATCTGATATCAGCAGATATTTCATCCATTTTCAGGTCCTCCATCGTGCTGTTTAAACATTCTACTGTAAGGCCGATCATGTTCAGTCTGTGTAACGATGTCTCAATGTCCTCTAATGTTACAGCTAACACTCCTGATGTTATTGTTGTTAATGAAAATCACAGAGAGGTGTTCATTCTGGAGGTCGGCTGTACTTCTGATTACAGCCTAGAGGAGGCCTTTCTAGCCAAAGTGCTAAAATATCAGCAGCTGAAGCAGACCATCTCTCAGCTAGGCTACGAATGTAAACTTTTAGTTTGTATATTTGGTGGTCTGGGGCACGTGCACAAGCTGGTGTTGAGGGGCCTTCAGATGGCCGGCCTCCCTAAGAGAAGAGCTAAACAGTTAGCGAGGTACTGCTCAGTGTCGGCTATTATTGGAAGCCGCTCGGTCTGGAGGAGACGATGTTTTCTGTATCCTTGAATAAGGTCTGTTTTCTATCTGACCTGTATGATATTACATATATAAAACAGTTTTTTAGCCGCCCAGGCGCTTTGTAACCGACTGATTCCTATTGTCAACTGCATTGGCAGGATTTATGTCCCTTGTACAGGTACTCTTGTACTTTTCTTTTATGTGGGCATAAATAAATATTTTGAATGTGTGTGTGTATGCGTGTGTGCATGTGAGTGTGTGTATGCAAATTCACATTTGCATGTGTTTATGTCAGCATGCATGTGTGTTTTGTGTGTGTGCATGTGTGCGTGTGTGTGTGTGTGTGTACTTGCACAAGTGTGCAAATGTGTCTGTGTGTACGTGTGTTCATGCACACATCTTTGAGTGTGTGAACTGCAGGGTCGAGATGCACAGAGTGAGTATTTGTACATCTGTGTCCCTTTGCGTGTCTGTTATTATGTGCTTGGTATACCAGTCGGTAACTGACTGCTGTTCTAGATTTGATATTTCCTGACAGCTCTCATGAGTTACACAAGAAATAAATAAATTGCTTTAGGAGTGGGTGCACCATACATCACATCAGCTCAGTGCCATTCGCTTGTACAATATAAACTAATTAGTGTTATGGAATTGTATGCTGCACATCATTCGTAAACAAATTAACACCTCTGAATTTGCTTGAGGTACACATACTGGCTGAAAGAAATAAACAGCCAATTCAAGCATTCAGAAAACACGCCGCCACCTCGGTCGACGAACAATCTTTGGAAATTCTCAGTTTCAACCACAGTCTGGCAAAGTGCTCAAAGAAGCCTAATTAAGAGCTCAGAATCCAAGGTGACGCCAAAAAAAAAAAAGTGAAGAGGAAGGCTGTACATGCGTGGGTCACATGATCGTCCTCCATGACCAATCAGTGTCACCGTTGCATGTGAATTACTCTTCAGTAACACAACCTTTCTGAGATGAGGCGTTGCTAGTTTCATCAAACTGAAAATCCAGTTTGTGATACGGTGGCACACTAAGCTCTTTCAGGACTGGTCTGTCACTAATATAATGGCTGTCTGAGAGACATGGGGTCAGGAGGTGCTCTGTGAAGGTATATTTTGCATAGTCCCAAGTCTGCACGCACACGCACACACACACACACACACACACACTCTCTCTCTCTCTCTCACACACACACACACACACGGCCACATGTTTATGTATACACACACAAACACAAATGCGCACACACACACGCACACTGTGCACACACACGGATGCTCTCACACACGCACACACACACACACACACGCATACACTCAGTAGGAGAAGCTGTTCACACAGTGTAGGTATTGACTAGCAGGTACTGTGTCAGGAGTACTGCAGGATAACACTCCTGCCCGAGGCCCAGTGAATGCTGGGCAATGAGCTCTGCAAACGTTTAAAGAGAAGAGTATATTCCCGGAGACAATATCAATGTTTCAGCTCAAGTAAAATTGCATTACAGCCATTGAGCTGTTGCTATCATCCTAAGTGACTTACAGTTGTTTAGTTTAGGCTGAAGCCAATTCCCCAGTGAAGGGTTAACTCTTTCCCAATGGTACTGCTAAATCTTGGTCAGGTACGCTCGGCGAGAAAGATTATCGAACTTTCTGAGATCGTATTTCCTCCGTACTACTCTAGGTAACTTCACGTTGTACAGTACATAAAAAGAGAGCAGAAAATCAGCTCATTCAGATGATATCCAAATATGAAGACGTTTGGCTACAGTCGTAATAGTTCGGCTCCTCGAAGCATAAGATGTCATCTTGTTTGTCTTCTACATACTGCAAAGTGTGATTTTTCAAGTTTTGATGACTTCTGGTAGAGTTTATCCAGAGGATATCTATCATGAAAAAGAATTTTTGCTTGTTTTCACCAATTTTCTCATAACTATTCATTAACGCTTATAGTATGTATAATATGTTATTTAATAGAAAAAATTATTTCATAATCATACACATAACGACAGCCCAAGTTCCAAGCTTGGTCAATCAATAAATCAATCAATCAATCAATTATCCGTTAGCGCTACCACGGGCGGTAAGACTGACAAACAGCTTATCCAAGAGTTAACTATAGTGTCACTTTGATTTTCTATAGGTCAAAGGTCAGGGATGCCCACCTGTAAGGTATGGCTCAGGTATATAACGCCAAGCGCATTCTTGTTTCCTTAACCATTTTGCATCATGGAGGCCAATTTGGAAAGGTCCAAGGGCCGTACTTTGTCCTCTAATGAGAGCAGTTAGACGTGCTGGATGTGTGCAGAGGTGAGAGGAGCGTTTCTACCGATTTACAGAGAATTTCTCTACATGAGGTGATGGCTGATGTCAACACACATGCCCCGTCTCCATGGTTTGAATAGTTGCGTGTTGAAAGAGAATTACAAAGGTCTTCAGAACGAGATATGACGCCCATGATCAGGACTTGAGTTTGATGTCCCAAACTTTGTTTGGGTTTTATGGATAAAGATTACAATACATGTTACATTACAACAACTCAGCTGACGCCTTTATCCAAAGCAACACGCTGTTGATTGGATTAAGTCAAGGCCAGTCCCTCTGGAGCGATAGAGGGTTTGGGACCACGGTCAGGGGCCAAACAGCTGCTCTGATCTTACTGAGGCTTCACTGGGATTTCAACCGCTAACTTTCCTGTTCCCAGCGAAGCATTTTCGCCACTAGCTAATAGACTGTCCCAGTTTCAATGGTCCAAATGTTCAAACGCTATTTTCAGGGCATGGCTCACTGCAAACAACAAGTCTAATTGAGAGCCTGCGACAGATGTCATCAAAGAAAACCAATCTCAGACGAACTCGAAGGAAAGTGCACTTACTTCGTTCCCCCCTTGCTGCCGGTCTGTCTCCATTGTGAGCTCTTGAAAGCCAAATTTACATTTTTCTCCGTCATGTAAATAAAGATAGGAAAAGGTCAGAACCATCTTCACAGAGACGTAGGACAAAAACACCCATAGCTGTGTTCTTCCCCAGTAATGAGTCTCTCTCTCTCTCTCTCTCTCTCTCTCTATCCATGTATCCATGTTCGCATGCAAGCTCCTTTACCTCCGTTTGTTGCTTAACATCACGTCAGAATATTTTATTCATCCTATGCAAACCAGGGAACCAGGTCACATCCCTGGCAACGAGTCCACCCTGCGATTGCTCGCCCAGTTGTGTGCTGTGAATGGCCAACAGTATGCAGGTTTTCATTTAAATTTTATTTCATTGATTAGCAGACCTTCGCACGGAGAGGTTGAAACGAACTGGTGTCATCAGCCAGTGTAATGATTGGCTGGAATTAAAAACCGTGGAATCTCAGCCCTCCACAGCACATGATTTAGCATCACTGCCTTAAACAAATACCGATTTAGTAACAATTCTCGATCACCTCAGTAGGATGGTCCAGGTCTCAGTGAATAAGGTCCCCAGATTACCCCTGACACTGTTATACTGCAGGTGATCTAAATAATAGCAAAACAAGTGAACCAGTTTTTTTTCCCCTCCGTTAGCTTCGCGCAAGTGAACGTGCTCTTAGCAAAGAGCACGCAGCTCTGCTTGGCCGGTTGCTCTGTGGTTCACCAACAGCTCGCGTAACTCGTGTATTAAAATACACTGTTCAATTAAGTTACTCCTTGCACATGCAGGCTAACCTAGCTGAACAGCGCAGTGCCCAGTGAGGATTCTGAAAATGTATGGACTACTCTGGTCACCATGACAGCATGGTGTGAATTCTGGAACCCTCGCTTCTGAGTGGAACTAATGGTCACGCTGGTAACCATAACAAATAGGTGTGAATTCCAGAACACTTGCTTCTTCTGTGAAGGTGTGTCTTCATCAAAACAAAGTTAAACTAGCCAGCAATTTTGCGGTAAGGGAAATTGGCCCGATAGTATGAATTTGTATCTCCATTAGCCCGAAAGCCTTCTGCTCCAGAAATGAAGACGCGACACAAATAGCAGGCTATTTCACAAACAATACCAAGACTTATTGGGAAAATTTCCCGGTAAAATTAGCGGGCTATTTGCGTCTTCCCTACAAAATAGCCAGCTAATTTGACATTGGGCTGATTTCAAAACCGCAAAACAGCTTGCTAATTTGAAACTTCGTTCAAATGAACACTCATCTTTTGAGACAACTGGTCGCAGTGATCACCATGGCGACATGTTGGCGATTCTGGCACCCTTGTTTCCTTGTGGGAATACCGGTCATAATGGTCACCTTGAGGGCATTCCAGAGCACAGAGTCGATAGAGATACACTCATCGTCATTCAGAGGACCTTCAGATTGAACCTTAGAGTGCCACCTTGTGGCACGCCATCTACAATCTGGTGCTTCGGTGAAACTCAGAACTTCTCGCAAGATAAGTTCAGGTAAAGGTAAAGACTGACCTGAGGCTTCTCAATGGTTTGACAAACTGATTCATTTTTCTTTGTTTTCACACAAAGAATGAAAGAGCTTTCTCGACAGAAGCGAGTTGCCAGAAAGGGACTGTAAGAGCGAGAATTTAATCCAGAAAGACTAGCGTGACTGGCTTTCAGAAGTCAAGGCGGAGGTCAACAGTAAAGAACCAGAGTGATTTTAACACACAGTCTTCATCAAGAGAGGACTCTCGCCTGATGGAGTGTTATGTTCATATGACACAAACCTTCACGAACTGCCCGAATTCCTCGCATTCATATCGTCCACTCTGTAATTACTGTAACTGCTAGAGTTTTTCTTCCAGAAAATTCTGTGCAATCCCTCCCCAACCACTTCTTTCCCCGTTTCCCCCAACCCTTCAATTCCACATCCAGTTTTGAAATCTAATCCTGGTTTAGCTTCATATGCCACCACTACAAGTATTTATTACCGCCAAAGTATTCATTCTTTCCGATTTCACATGGTTCCACGACACCTGTCTCTCCTCTTCTTGAACGTTTTCCCTCGGGACTCAGCAAATTCCCCAGCCTTTTTAATTTATTTTAAATTCTGTTTTTAACATTCCAGGCATGTTCCGGTCTTCCCTATCACGCAATTTCATCTTCACTTGCTCCTTCGTGCTTCCCTCCCGAGTCATGCCCACGAATTCTCGCCTCTCGAAGCCCCGGAATTACGCCTGCCTGCTGCTCACGTCAATAACAGCCTGTGACTGACGGAGAAAACACATGGGATAAGAGTGATTCTAAAAAACAGCGTGTTCTTTGTGTGCGCATGGACTTTTCTCCACTCCTGCTCTGACATCATCTCAGTGGGAGATGAAATCCTTCAAAGTGCAGAGTCCAGAAACTTCAGACTAACTACAGTCTTCATGTGACATCTGAGTAGTTTAGCCTATTCCAATAAACAAAATATAGATAACAGATAAACGTGCCTCAGCACTTGAGATCCCCTCAGTGAACGTTTGTTAAAACACTGCTGCCTCTAGTGGTGAAAACGAATACTGCACGGCACATGCACATTCTGTAAGTTTGTTATAAGCTTCAGAAAAAGACAGCGAGAAGATGAGTTTAGTTCTCTGTAGTGACATATTAACACTATCGCCATGCACATACAACAACACACAAAACACACGTGCACATACACACACATTCACAAACATACAAAGGTAAACCACCCAGTGTAACTCAATGCCATCACAATCAACGGAACCCTAGCTTCTGTCACACAATAGCAATAATACTAATAATTATAATCACAGAGAATAATTGCCGGGCACTGATAATGATGTCAGTTATCATTACGGCTAATTGCATATTGTCTGATAAGACTGTGCGTCTGTGTGGTTGTTGGCGTGCCAGAGTTAATCACATGAGCATAAAAGCGGCTCTTTCCATGAGGAGTTAGTGCTGGCGAGTAACAAATGCGTGTTATTAATGCGTTTCACGGTGAGCGGGCCAGGTCGCGGCCTAGCGTCGCGGATAATTGAACGCGAACGCACGCGAATGAGTGTGTAAATGATGTCTCTCGTCTCCAGAGGATGAGTGTCAGGGTCAGCGCTTGAGTGGGAATCCGGCGGCACGGGGAAGTGGTAACAGCCGCACAGAGGTGGGTAATTATCCTGTTATTGAGTGAAACACAGCGGCCAAGCACAGGACCCGATGGGTGGGTGGGGGCTTACATAGCTCTATGGCTTCGAGTGATGGTCTGTGTGTGTGTGTGTGTGTGTGTGTGTGTTTCTGAGTACATGTGTGTGTCTGTATATACAAAAGGATTACATACAAAAGGATGCAATTGTCTTTACACAAGCTTTGTGCATGTGTGGGTGTGGGTCCACATGTGAAAGAGTGTGTGTGTGTGTGTGTGTGTGTGTGTGTGTGTGTGTGTGTAAATAGTGTGTCTATGCATACGCTAAAGGATATGATTTTCTTAACACGGGCGTGCATGTGAAAGAGAGTGTGTGTGTGTGTTTGGGTGTGAATGTCGGTTTTTGTACAAAACCCAAAACCAGTGAAGTTGGCACGTTATGCAAGTCGTAGATAAAAACAGAATACAATGATTTGCAAATCCTTTTCGACTTATATTCAATTGAATACACTGCAAAGACAAGATGTTTAATGTTCAAACTGAGAAACTTTTTTTTTTTTGCAAATAATCATTAACTTAGAATTTAAAGGCAGCAACACATTGCAAAAAAGTTGGCACAGGAGCCTTTTCACCACGGTGTTACATCGCCTTTCCTTTTAACGACACTCAGTAAACGTTTGGGAACTGAGGAGACCAATTTTTGAAGCTTTTCAGGTGGAACTCTTTCCCATTCTTGCTTTATGTACAGCTTAAGTAGTTCAACAGTCCGGGGTCTCTGTTGTCGTATTTTACGCTTCATAATGCGCCACACATTTTCAATAGGAGACAGGTCTGGACTACAGGCAGGCCAGTCTAGTACCCGCACTCTTTTACTACAGAGCCATGCTGTTGTAACACGTGCAGAATGTGGCTTGGCATTGTCATGCTGAAATAGGCAGGGGCGTCCATGAAAAATTTGTTGCTTGGATGGCAACATATGTTGCTCCAAAACCTGTATGTACCTTTCAGCATTATTGGTGCCTTCACATATGTGTAAGTTGCCCATGCCTTGGGCACTAATACACCCCCATACCATCACAGATGCTGGCTTTTGAACTTTGCGCCTATAACAGTCCGGATGGTTCTTTTCCTCTTTGGTCCGGAGGACACGACATCCACAGTTTCCAAAAACAATTTGAAATGTGGACTCGTCAGACCACAGAACACTTTTCCACTTTGCATCAGTCCATCTTAGATGAGCTTGGGCCCAGCGAAGCCGGCGGCGTTTCTGGGTGCTGTTGATAAATGGCTTTCTCTTTGCATTGTAGAGTTTTAACTTGCACTTGCAGATGCAGCGACGAACCGTAGTTACTCACAGTGGTTTTCTGAAGTGTTCCTGAGCCCATGTGGTGATGTCCTTTACACACGGATGTCGGTTTTTGATGCAGTACCGCCTGAAGGATCGAAGGTCACGGGCATTCAATGTTGGTTTTCGGCCTTGTTGCTTACGTACAGTGATTTCTCCAGATTCTCTGAACCTTTTGACGATATTACGGACCGTAGATGATGAAATCCACAAATATCTTGCAATAGCTCGTTGAGGAATGTTGTTTTTAAACTGTTTGACAATCAGCTCACGCATTTGTTCACTAAGTGGTGACCCTCGCCCCATCCTTGTTTGTGAATGACTGAGCATTTCAGGGAAGCTGCTTTTATACCCAATCATGGCACCCACCTGTTCCCAATTAGCCCGTTCACCTGTGGGATGTTCCAAATAAGTGTTTGATGAGCATTCCTCAACTCTCTCAATCTTTTTTGCCACTTGTGCCAGCTTTTTTGAAACATGTTGCAGGCATCAAATTCCAAATGAGCGAATATTTGCAAAAAATTACAAAGTTTACCAGTTCGAACATTAAGTGACTTGTCTTTGCAGTGTATTCAATTGAATATACGTTGAATAGGATTTGCAAATCGTTGCATTCTGTTTTTATTTACGATTTACACAACGTGCCAACTTCACTGGTTTTGGGTTTTGTACATGCGAAAGGATATTATTGTCCTTACGAAGGTCTGCTTGCGTGCAGGTCAACGCATGTGATAGCGTGTGTGTCCCTGTGTGCGAGCGTCTCTGTGTGAGAATTGGTGTGCATGTGCGCACAAATGCGTGCATGCATGAATCCTCTGTGTTCTCTGGGAAGAAACCGGAGAACACAGAGGAAACCCACGGCAACACGGGGAGAACAGACAAACTCCGCGCAGAGAGGCCCTCCGCCGGATTCGAACCCACTACATTCGTCCTGTGACTCAGCAGTGATAACCACTATACCACCGCACCCCCTACAACCAGCTGGAAAGCAGCCCCCACAGAACATTCCGGTAGCCTCTGTGCTAGCCCAAGCGAACAAGATCAAGGATGCCAAGGATCCGTTCTGAGTCTGCTTGTTTGTTCTCAAGCTCAGCCTAATGGGAAGCGAAGAACGACGTCTCTAAAAACGGTGCGTTATTTTTTTCTCGCTCTCTGCGTGAAAAGCAGGCCCTTGTTTTCACAGGTATTGAAGATACCTGTGCTCTTCGTATCTACCGCCAAGGGCCTTAACACGCAGAAATAATGGAAAAGAAATATATATATATAATGAAGTGTGGTTACAAATCGACCGACGCTCACGATGCGGCGATGCAGAAACGCAGCACGAACTAATCTCTGCACCAAAGCCCCGTTCACGCAGAAAAACAACACCCTCGCTCCGCTCCGCTGCCCTCGACGAGAGGGGCCGGCCACGGACGCGCCAACTGGCAGCCAACGGAGTTTGATTTTGCCGGGAAAAAAGCGGGGAGGCGGGTTTCCAAAAAAGTGTTTACACGCTTTCCAGCCCAGGGACTGCTGATCGATGGAAAAAGCACAATGCAAACCACAACAAAACAGGCGGGAGGAAAATGGAAGAAAAGAACATTTATTTTTTTATTTATTTTCCTAAAATACAGTTTCGATTGCCGAGTCAAACCAACAGAAATGTGGTTCAGGATCTGAATCGTTTTTAAAAAGAGCATTCTACCAAAACCGCTCGATTTAACAGCTATGAGCCACAGGGAAAGTGATAAAAGTTTCTCTCTGCAACAGAATATTCTGCAATCAGCGATCCAGCAAAATACTCAAGAGTTAAATCGACTCTGGCAAGAGTGGGCTTAAATGGACACTGTAAGAGTTTGTTTGACTCTGCAAGAGTTGGTTTAACTCTGAGCATTTCACTGCAACAGAGGGCTTCTTAACAAAGAGGCATTCGCGGAAAGAAAATGAAATGAAGACCAATGTAAATGACAGAAAATTCAGGATGAATAGTGAACAAAAATATCGAGTCAGATGGAGAGGGAAAAAAGAGGGGATGGGAGAGAGAAGAAAGTCAGTCAGGAGGAGGGAGAGAGGAGAAAGTGGAAAGAGAGAGAGAGAGTAAAAGGGAGGTGAGAGTCAAAGAAAGAGAGCAAGAGACTGAGAGTCTGAAGAAATTGAGAGAAAATGGAGGAACTCAATGCACAGACTGGCGAAATCCCCGGGTCGCTGCTTCCTTTTCTGTTATAGCTAGTGACCGTCACACAATTTTTGTTTTAGTTGCAGGGGTTTATGGGTAGAAAGACAGGGCCACTCAAAAAAGGGCGGCAATATTGAGGGGGTGAAGACAGGGGCTCGGAGATCTGAGCGACAGTTTGGAGCCCCTCATACGCCACCAGTCAGAAGTTTTGCTCACCCTAAGATCTTGTCAAGTCTTTATCTTACATGTACGTTAAAAACAAAGAAAGCACTGGAACCCGATACTTGTTTATTACAAACAATAGATTTACAAGAAAGATCCACAAGGAATCCACAGGCGATTGAAATGATCGGCTTGTTATCAAACCAATGAAGCTGTTTGATAATGAGTAGATCATGTGACTCACTTGTGCTGGAGCGGGGAGATCTCACACAAGCAGGACAGGTGTGACTCCAGGAGAGGTTTGGGAAGCAGACCATCGTTACTGATCTGCTTAAATACTGACAACAAGACTGATCCTGGTTTTCTTAATTTGTTCTGTTATATACATACACTTTTGTAGTTTATACATCGGGATTCAGTTTTCCCACCTTTCTGTTATACAAACAATATGAGACTATTACACAACAACAAAATGTGAAAAATTGTAACAATTACAGAAAATATTGGGGTGTGCAAAAACTTTTGACTGGTATTGTACACCATCAGAGTGCATGGGCCATAGAGATTAAACAGGGGGGGGACATGATAGTCTAAACCAGGGATCACCAACCCTGGACCTCAAATCCAAATCCAGCCTGATTTTCTTTTCAACAATGTAATGAACTAATTAACTGAGCAATAAGTGCTTCTGATTGGCCAAGCAGTCTTCATACCTGACACCCAGGTAAAGTGAGGGAGGAAAGTCAGCAGTTCTTGGCATCAAGGGCAGTGAATTAACAATCCCTTATCTTCCCTTTGACTGAGAGAACTAACTAAGTGACTCCAAAAGACTTCGTTTAGAGACACTTTTTTTTGGTGTGCATTGAGATACGCCGCTCATGAGTGCAAGCCCAAGCTGGCTGCATTGTAGGCCAAAAAGCACAGTTCCCCATTCAAGTTAAATTAAATTAAAATTAATGAAAAGTTAATTTTTATTAATCCTTGACAGAAAAATACAAAGTCAATTATATTTTATTTGTCCACAAGTAAAAAGATGTGTCTCCCCTCCTTGCGTCAGTCAGCTAAACTACGGCACCATTATAAAAATGCTTTTCGGACAACGCAAGCAGGTGACATCACTGCATGTAATGCGTTGAGTGGGCGACTCCGTGACTGCACTGTGCGTACTCAGTCTCCACATTAAGTAAAATTAATGGCTGACATCCCATAGTTTTTATACCATCTATGGTACTAAAGCTACATCAGAACAGATTGCACTCTCACACTCTCTCACGGTCTACGCGCTCTCAGCCACACCTCAAAACTGGATCACCTGTCCTCAACTGACAGGCTTCCTTTTTCCGCAAATGCGCACATAACGTTTTAAAGAACGATCTAGATGAAAGGGCTTGTCAAGCTGTCTTTTGAGAGCCTCTTGTGAAAGTGAATCTAAATAACATTTTTTTTTGTCCCCATTAAAAGTAAAGGATGCTTAAAAAAAAAAAAAACAGAAACGCTTTGATCTGTAAGCTAGCATTGACCTTTGTGTTCTGTTTACTTATTAGCACCCGTGAAGGTGTTAGCCTAAGGCTAATTCACTCAGGACATTACTGGGATTCGCAAAGAAGCGCTGACATGAATTTCATAAATATGTGCAACAATAAACAGTGTATGGCTTAAGTCTGCTTTTTACCCCTGCAAGATTATTCTTGACAAGGAAAGTGACGATCATTAGTCATAATGATGTGTTTCTACAAAAAAATAAATAAATATATATATATTAGCTACCATATGAAAATAAATAAAACATTAGCATTGCATGTTTCAGGTGGAACATTGCATTATCCTGAACTTATATACAGAATTTCCTTTTAGGTTTCTCTTGTAATATTCAAATAAGCTGAATAAGAAAGCAGCACGAGCTAATGCAACTGCCGAGGACAATTAAATTAAATACTACGTTGCATACAGAAGAACAGGAGGAGGAACCCACCCCCAAGCTGGATGAATAATGGATAGATGAATGAAAAAAAAAATAGATCATTTTTTATCAAATTCTCCAGAAGGTCTGAAGCGCTCAGGACTGGAAGTTTACTCAGCTGTTATTTTCAAACCAAAAAGCCTTTGATCTCGGTTCACCTTAAAATCCAGGAACCAAACCTCCACGAATTACCATATGAAAAATCCCGAAAACCCAAACGCAACTGAGTGCATGTCTGTGCTCACACTTGATGCAGAGACAAGACGTAGCCGGAATACATAAATACAAGAGCATCAGACCGCAGCACGGAAAAAAATATACTTTTCTGTTTGTTTGTTTTGAGAATTGCAGTTAAGTGTAGCACCGCGTCTCACACTTGTAGGCTTCGAAACGCTTCAGGAGTCTCCGACTAAGAGGGAGAAAAGTTTAAGCGGCCTGCGGGTTACCATTTCAGGCCCTGAGAAAAAAAACTGAGCAGAGCGGAGAGCTTGTTTGTCGAGCTTCAGAGAGGAACAGTCTAACGAGCGCACGAGGAGTCCTCTTCCAGCCAGCGGAGCCCCGAGCAGCACAGAGAGGGCGACACTCCAGCAGCGAAATTAAAGAAAAACAAAAGTACGAAACAGAGACTCCGCCGTATGAATATGCATCAGCTCGATGAATATCAGCGGACAGCGAACGCCCACAGCTGGGCTCGCCGTGAAAGCCAGAGCCATAGGAGGTGAACTTTTCAAACGATCCGAGCCAGAGAGACCCATATCCTTATTGGAAATAATGTTTTATCATAAATAATTCATTAAAATCCATTTCTTCCCCTTTTACGAGGTGCAAAAGTTGCACTTTTTAATTTGTATGCATTTGCATGTACCGTTTGGCATTAATTATCAGACTACAATGAGCACTGCCAAAGTGTGGCTTAATTCTTCGCAACATTTTGCTGCAGCAGTCTGTGCTCTGGAATCTCGATTACAGATTTCAGAATAAACTAAGACATTAGCTGACTCAACTACTTGGAATTTTTAGTGGCATCGAATTAGGCTGCCAGTGTTTAAGCTTGCAAAAGACCCTCAGAGGCTATTTCAGCAAACAAAAAGGCTGCATCTCTTTTCCTGGAAGAGTTCGACCTCCTGCTGTGCATTGCGCTTCCTGTAGAGTATAAAATTGTACGACTCTTGTTTAGCATTGTGCGCAACCTTTAGAGCGTAAAACGGTTATTGACCCTCCTGAAGCACTGTGTCTGGCTTATCAGGTGTACAACAGTCACTGGCTATCATACAATGCAAGGTGTAGAATAGTCACTGGCTATCCGGTATTTCAGGGTGTATAATAGTCACTGGCTCTTTAGCCTATCAGCTGTACAAGAGTCATTGGCTCTCATATAGTACAGCATTTGGCCAGTAGGGTGTAAAATAGTCTCTGTCTCTCCTGTAGTACAGTGTGTGGACTGTAGGGTGTATAATAGTCACTGGCTATTCGATTATTCAGGGTCAAGAATAGTCACTGGCTCTTTGGCCTATTGGGTGTACAATAGTCACTGAGCTCTCTTGTAGTACAGTGCATAGCCTGTAGGATGCGTTTTAATCACTGACTCTCCAGTATTACTGAGCGTGGCCTACCAGGTGCAGAATAGTCACTGGCTGTCCAATGGATTTGGATTTTGATGAAAATTCCTTTTGTTCTCAAATTAATTTACACACGGCCCCTCCCACTGTGAGAGAAATGCATATATGGGTCAAAATATAATTCATTTGAAATCTAAGTCTGAATATCGAGGCAAATGTGGTAAGACGTGTGCTGGCGTGCAAGGGGTGTAATCTGCACAGTTAATGCAATTTGCCATGGCAGTGAGAGCATTCCCATACAGAAAACCTTGACTGGCTAACACAATCTGATGTGTGAACGTTTCTTTCCATTACAAATTTTTTTCCATTCATTTTTGTGGGCTTGAAGCTCGTACATAAACACACAGCTACTACATGGTGTTACAGGAAACCAGTACTGATTAACTCAGTCTCATTATCTGTGATATCAAAGGGAGATAAAACAAGAAATCTAGGATGAAATAATTTGCATACAAAGCAGAAGAGGATTGGATGTTTACCGGGAATGGCTTTGGTATTTTAAAATGCCCAAGGCACTAAA
Organism: Gymnothorax reevesii; assembly: GCA_029721435.1. Classification (NCBI taxonomy): domain Eukaryota; kingdom Metazoa; phylum Chordata; class Actinopteri; order Anguilliformes; family Muraenidae; genus Gymnothorax; species Gymnothorax reevesii. The sequence continues at coordinate 26,114,613 of CM056592.1, forward strand.
GAATGCTATTAGAGGCACTTAAATACAGACCCGCCTCAGGAAGCCAGTGTTTAACTCAGAGGTAATGCACTGGCTTACGACACTCGCTAATACTGAGTAATCCACCTGTTTCAACTACAGACAGGAAGTGACAGCTTTTATTGACACGGAACAGTGAAAGGTTTGTGTGTGTGTGTGCGCGTGTGATTGTGTGTCTACATGTGTGTTAATGTGTCTGCATGTGTGTATGTGTGTGTGTGTGTGCGTGAGTGTGTGTGCATGTATGTGTGTGTGTACATGTGTGTGTCACAAAGAGACATTATTGAGGAGTGAGGACATTTTGATCAGTCCTCAACTACAAAGACAAATTGTATCTTATTAGCAAATTTTAGGGATAGGGTTACACGTAATTAGGGATCCATTAAGGTTAGGGTAACTGAGCAGGTTAAGCATGCATTGGTTATAGTCAAGATAAGGGGAAAATTGCAGAGACAGACAAGAAACTAAAAGGCACTCGGAGGGCGCATTACCTCCGCCGTTCAGAAATTTTTTGGCAGAGGAATTATCTCTGAACTTGAGTGTTAAGAGTCTTCAAGTGCCGTTTTTACGCGCAGAAGAATTATTTCAGATCCCGTATCAAGAATATGAGTCAGATTCTTACCAAATTTAATCACTTCCACCTGAGCACAATATCCATTAACACACAAAATTTCACTGCCATCTATGCATAACTTTTAAAGATATCCCAGAAGCTGACAAACAAACAAACAAACTAGAAAACGCTAGCAAAAAAAAAAAGGATAAAAGTACAAGGATGTGTGTGTGTGTGTGTGTGTGGGGGGGGGGGTGTACAGGCATGTCTGCAAATAAACTGGGGGAATTGAACAGTCACAGAGTGTGAGGTTGACACACAGAGGGTGGTCATAATCATCAGATATACAGCCATAAACACCAGCTTTTTGATGCCTCTGTCTGTTGACACTGGTTGATACGGGCTGATGCAATTCTGCGGTAATTTTCGGTTATTAGTTCAGTGCTCTGTCCGTCCCACTATGAGAACTTTGATTGCTTTGACATGCGGACACAGAGCATGATGAAATTACACCATTGGTCAGCCAAGTGGGAGTTTCCCCATTGGCTATTTCACTTCCAAAATGAATAGCCGTGAACAGTCAGTAGGTAGACTGCTCTCTAACTTGTCTCCTCGGTGGGAATTTCCAATGGAGAGTTTCGATATGATTGCAAAATCCAAGTTTGCCGAGACACAGTATGCGCCTTCAAAGCATGACGGATGAAAAAAACCATAACTGCCTGTTTTTTTTTTTGTTTTTTTTTAAACATCGGTTTATTAATACAAAATTAAGCCAGTAAAGTGCTTCAGGTTGAACCACTTTCAAGCAGAAACAGGCTGCTAATTAGTATTCAAATTAATAGCAGCCGTCCCGCTATTCAGTCTGCTCCAGCTGCGTAGCTGATGCTAAGCAGGTGTAGGCTTGGTTAGTATTTGGATGGGAGACCACCTGAGAAAACTGGGACACTGTACTGAAGGAGATGCTGTCCTTCGGATGATACTTTAAACTAAGGTCCTGCCTGAGGTCATTAAAGCTCCTATGACACTCTTCAACAAGAGTAAGCGGTTACCCAGTGTCAGGGCTATATTTCCAACCTAACTCTTTCAACCTGCCACCTTATCATCTCTAGATCTAATTGGCTGTGCAATTCATCCTCCACCTCAAACCCCCAGGGCTGCCTTGTAAAAGAGATTTCAATCTTAACCGGACTTCCCTGGTTAAATAACAATAAATAATGGGACAGACCTGTGTAGATTTGACCAGTGCTTTTGCAATAGTGGTACGCAGACCTGCGAGTAAAAAACATGGGGCTGTTTTGGACCATGTGACGTTTTGTCCATCCCCCCACGTGCAATGCAAGGACAGACTTTGTGCAAAGTGCTGTGTGTTTTAACTTTCCAGCCACATGAGAGAATGTACAACGTGTACGTTGTAGAGAGCAAGCGACAGAAAGAGCGAGAGAGGTAAAGAGAGCCAGTGTTTTAGCGGGTGCGACAATCTCACTGGGAATTTCAGCCGAAGGGCCGACGCATCTTAATGGAAGCGCGGTGATGTGACGACGCCGTGTTGCCATCAGTGGAGCAGAGCGTCATTAACAGGCTTCCTGCTAAGCCGGTGCGGCATTTAACCAAGTGGGTCAGTGAGGGCGAGTGTGGTGCCGCTTCACAAGTGGCTGGCTGTCACACAGCGGGCCGATTTCGCAAACATGGATTAAGCTTAGTCCAGAACTAAATTGAGTTTTGTATGGAGAAATCTCCATTTAAAATTGATTCTAGTCCAGGATTAAGCTTAATCGGCGTCTGAGAAACTGTCTTCTCTCCCTTTCCCTGGAATCCTCCAAACGTAATGGAGACCAGTAATCTTGGCACATTCTGCACAGAAAAATATTTTCCGACACAGGAAGTAATAGTCACTCGGTGGAACAGCTACCCAGGATATGTAATTGAGGCAAGAAAAGCTTTCAGAGCTTTCAAGACTAAACGCACACAGCGTCTGATTCTGTGACACCATGGAGGTCCGCGGGCCAAATATCAGGACAAGGTACCTTTTAGCACTGAGAAAATAGTATAATCAGAAAATAATGTCATCAAGGTCCTGTTCTCCTCATTTTGTGATGTTCTTGTGCCTGTAGTTCATGTGTTCTGCTCAGAGTAGAGCAGCATACTGTCTAAATATCATGACATCAGGGTACTCCTACTAGGGCTAGAGCTAGACACAGGGAGCTGAGGGGATTCTGGGTATAGGCAGTGGAGATTCTGAGTAGGAATAAGAGGGATTCAGCGTAGAAAAAGTATGTATTCTGGGTAGAGTCACAGAGTAGGTAGGAATTCTTTGTTTCCAATCACGTGGTTAAAATTGGTGGTGTCACTTATCGCCGCCATGTTGGTTGATATAAGTAGCATTCCAAGCATTCAGCTTCCAGCGACAGTCTCCCCAGACAGCAGAGCTACGTAGTGCTGACGTAGGAACAATGTTGCGGGGAGATACTGTAGTTTGCCTTTTGGAAAGTCGTTGCAGGACATTGCTTTTGTCTGGCTGATATTTCCCCTCTGAAAATGTGATGTTGATCAGTGACCTTACAAGCTTTATCCTGCCGCATCACAATGCACCTTTTTCCCAGGTTTTTTAAAGCATAAGCAAGCCCTCTCTTTTCATCAGCTGATTACTGAAATAAGTGGTCTGTTGAACAAGTAAGGCAAAGGGAACCAATAAACAAGCTCAGGATCGTTCCTCTTATTTAAACATTTAATATTTATCTGCCAATCTCCGCCCTATAATACTGAAAATGAAACCCCATTAAAAGCTGATCTTCCTCCCAGATGCCGACATCGCTGCGATGTGGGGCGCTTTGTTTCTTATAGCCTTATGACCACAGCCATAAACAGCGTATAAAACAGGCAATATTTTGGCATATTAGCGTAAGCCATGTAGCGTGACTTGGGGTCAAGAGCGTTTGTATATCAACCAACATGGCGGAACGCTATAATTTGACTAATTTGCATATCGTTGGGACGTAGATTGAAAACGAAGTATAGGAAATATTTCGGGAAGGGGCAGGGTGGATTCTGGGAAGGGGCATATAGGTAAGGACAGGCAGGCAACACCCCATCCAAGAGAAAACTAAATGCATAGGCTGCAGTCTTTCTGAGTCGAAGAGGAACCCTGCAGCCAGGCCAACACGGGGGAGCAAATCACTCTGATTCTCTGCAATGCATTCTGGGTACACCAAGAGAAAGACGTGGAGGGACCCTGCGAATGGACCTCAACCGAAATTCATCAAGGCCACTTTTAGATCTCACCTTTCATCGCGAAACACACACGCGCCCACACACACACACACAGGGGGCTGTATCGATCTTACGAAGTAGGAGTCAAACTCTACCCCCTCATTTATCACCATTACTCCAGAAAGCAAGCGCAGTGGCAGACCAAAAAAAGATAAATAAATAAATAAAATCACCAAAACCACTGTGACCAAACTACTGGAAGCCAAGTCAGGTTAATGACCCCAAATGTACCCTCTGCCACCTCTCCCCTCGACTGCGCTGACCTCGCACTGCTTCGCCTCTCTACACTCCACCCAATTGGGAGAGCCCCCCGCCCCTCCACACACAGTGCACCTCTCCCCTGTTCTCTCCTCACCTGCCTCTCTTCTGCTTTCCGGAAAGTTCCGTCTTCGTTACCGCGTCTTGCTGAGTTGATGGAGCGGATCTGTCGGGTGGGGATTTGATATCTCCATCTCCCGTCCAACTCTCCATAAAAAAATAATAAAGGCCCTCGCCGGCACGTCAATTTACCTCCCCCCCACACCCCCAGCGAATTCTCCTTTCCCAAAAATAGCCTTTGTGTTTGACAGCCAGAAAAAAACGAAAGCATTGTTGGATGGAGGATTAGCAGTGGTGTGTGTGTGTGCCAGCGTGTGCACGTGTGTGTGACTGACTGTGTGTGTGTATGTGTGTTCTCCACGTGTGTTCATGTGTGTGAGTGTGTTCTCCGTGTTCGTGTGAATATCTGCATGTACGTGTGCGTGTGCGCGCGCACAGGTGTTCTTGTGTTCATGTGTATGTGTATGTGCGTGTGCGTGTGAGTCTGTGTGCAGGCAGTAATGTGTTCACCGTGAGCATGTGTATCCGCATGCATGTGCATGTGTGTTTGTGTGTGTGTGCGTGTGTAGGCCCCAGTATGTTCTCTGTGTGCATGTGTATCCGTACGCGTATGTGCGTGCGTGTGTATGTGTGTGCCCGCGCGTTATGTGTTCTCCGTGTGCGTGTGTCTCTGTAGTGTGTGTGTGTGTGTGTGTGTTTGTGTTAAGGGGCTGGGGTCGGTCCCAGATGGGCACCCCCATCTCTCCGCTGGAATTCTTGAATAGAAAAGCCAGTGAGAAATAACAGCACTCTGCTCTTCTCTTAAGGGTAACAAATATTACTCACAGACCAGGGCTCTCTGCCTCACACTTAGCCTTACCCTTATCCTTTCTGTGACCTCTGACCTCCCGCACTGCCCCTGACTGTTCCTCCGTCAACATTTGCGTTACATTCCATATTCCTGGCCCCAAAGCAGCTGGTTTGCGCAAATTCTGACCCGAGACTGCACGACATTTTGTGCTGATGTTTTTATTATGTCTTTTGCCGCTATGACACTGCTGTCCGTGAGTAGGCTATTGTGCAGGGGCAAGATTACAGCTTTTTGCTGCAAAATCAAGTGTTGCCAGGCAAAAAAAACCTCAACCGCCCTCTGAAAATTCAGTTTGACATTTTAAGGTCACTGAAGGTCAAAGGTCATGTTTTCAAATGTGAGCCCATATGGGATGATCTTGACCCCCCTGACATTTAACCCCAATGCACAATGGAAACTATCAAAGCTACCCTGTGACACTGCATATGGCTGGAAGCAGAACTGGAAGATGCACATTTTGGTTTTGGTTTGAAGTTAATGAGAGGAATTTGAAGAAAGTTATTGCGATTTTTAGGCTGTCACGATAACAAATTTTGCTGGACGACAAATTGTCCCAAAATTTATTGCGATAAACGATAATATTGTCGCTTCGGTACCATTTTTCAAATATAATTATATTCTATAAAAATGCAAATTCACCCTTTTTAAAGATCAATGAGCTCCTGGGTTTTAGTGACTTTTAGTGCCCAAAGTGTACTAAGAATTCAATTAAATAAAAAAATAAAAAAACAGAATTATCCAATGTATATTCAAGCCAACAAACACATGTAATCTTTCATTTCTAAGTCAAGTCAAAATTAGTCACAAGCTCCAAGCTTGTGAAGAATTTAATCTGCCACTATTGCACTCAGATAAAAGTCAAATAACATTCATTGAATATAGCCAATATATCAATAAAATCATTGACTTCACATTCAACTCCAAAATCATATCACAAAGTCGCATGTCCATGGGATTTTATGAATTTAGACTAACCCTGAATGTACTGTGTAATAGCAAAAATGAAAAATAAGTACATAATCACTATAGATGCACACCACTAATAAATCTTTTTTCTTTATCCAATCATCTGTAGAAACCATCTATGATTTCTTTGAGTATTTTCAACTTCCAATTATTGACTAAAAACATAATCCTGATAGAACTCCTGGAAATATGCATTACATATTACGCATGGCAAATTAACCAAGTGAATAAGCCAAACGACAACGGAAAACAGGGTCACTAACTGGCCACATTCGGCTATATTCGGTGTCCAGTGACGCTCCATTTACATGAACAAATAAAAGTGAAACTACGAGGAAGGGCTGAACCTTTAATATTAGCGAACGATACCACTAACTTATACCTTTACGACGCCATAGAAAAGTTAGTGGTATCGTTCGCTAATATTGTGAAGGTCATGGATTATCTGGGCAGCTGATGAAATAACCATGGTTTAGCTTTGGAGCGAGACGCCCAGCTGCGTTAGCAGTGATAACCCGTATGCTGGCCACAGTAACCAGTTAATTCAGCGTCACCGAAGTGAAAATGTAGGGTGATAATGCTTCATATTAAAGTGTGCGAAAGTGAGGTAGGAAAATAAAGGTCCATCAGGTTTGTTGGTAAGCTTACATAATGCAATGTTATGGTTTGACTGGCCGTACTACCATTAATGGGAGCTGGCGAAGGTGCGTCAAAGAGCTAAGACGAGCACCCACTCGCACTCCCGGGGGATACTGATACACACTGAACCGACCACGCACCTTACCAGCGATGTTAGTTACAGCATTTGTCTCGCCGAGTTACATAAAGGGACGCAGCAGTGTTCAGCCGTCAATCACTCGCCGCTGAAACTTAACTTAGGCTACAAGACTGCTTCATCCTCGCTCCACCAGCCCAATGGGCTACACAAAATACAGGTATACGGGCTATTAATTATTATTACTATACTACAAGCTATCTGTCGTCTCGAGTATCCGCAGTATCCAAGTCGTTTCTTTTCCGCAGTGTTGAAACTTGCCGCTGCAGCCCCTGCCTCACAGCATGACATTTGACCGGGCGAATTTGAAAACGGAAGTTCTGTAGACTGCATCAGGCATAAGATCAATTCAGTTACGGAAATACTAACAGTCGGAATGCTGTAGATATGAAATCGGATTTTCGTGACTGAAAAATCAGAGTTTTATTTATTTTTTTCAATTTTGAAGGTAAAAAAAGCGGAATTCCGCGAATTAGCGGAAAAATCACATCCCTGAGACAAAGAGTGAGTGATTGACAAGATGGTTCACTCCATGGAGGAGTAATGAACCGCGAGTAATCAGTCTAGATCAATGCACTGGAGTTAACTCTCGTGACGTCCAGTGTCTTTGATAAATGAAAATTATCAACCCCAGAAAACTTATCGACCTCCTTTTTTGTTATCTTTAGATGAATTGATTTATTGATTATCGCGACAGGCCTAGCGATTTTGATCTTTCCAGTGACCTTGACCATGTCCCGATCACCCCCAAAATTAATTCAGATAATCAACGGACCATTGTCCACCTTCTCAGAAAGTTTGAAATCAAATCAGCGCAACCGTCGAGACGCTATATTGTTAACACACAGACACTCAAATAAAGAAAGAAACATGCTAACAAAATAAAACCAAACTGCTCCGCTGACTCCATCGTGGGCGAGGTGAAATAAGTATGAGTCTCGCATAGGTTGTTGTCCTTAAGTTGCGGACATTGACATTCCTATTTTAGAAACTATTTTCCGATAGTAGCTCTTTTAAAACATCGTAGAAATAATGTCAGATAGCGTGGTGAAAAGTGGTGAATATTTTTTAAAAACTTTAATTCCCCTAACTTTTTCCATGCAGAATAGAAAGAAAATATGGTGGAACTGTAAAAAAAATTCCATTAATGACGCACCAGGCATCGAACTGTCCCCTCCCCCGCAATAGAAACGGCCCCGATGTGGCACCCTCGACTGTACGTGCTGTTTGAGCATAATTAACACATTATACTTGAAAGCGTAATCTGGGGAATGACGGGAGTCAAACGAGAGGAAAAACACAGACGCCGTCTCTCCGGCTCTCGACGAACGAGGCGCGCTGTCAGGAAGAGCGGGATTAAAGCCGCGACGAATCAAAGGCCGCCTCTGCGATCTGAGGGCACGGCGAACCAAACCGCAGGGACGCCGCGACGTGCGGTTCTTTCTATCTTTTTTTTTTTTGGAACAGTTGCATCAACCGTTAAATAGAGTCACCGTTTGAAGCCTCCCTGGATTGCCTGTACTCCAGTATCCCAAAATGCACCTGGACTGCCAAGGTGGGCGAGCCAGAGAGCCGGCCGACGTGGTGATCTAGAAAGATTAAATTCCATGTGCCGATGGCGCGGGGATGTTTACGGCTCAACGGGATATAGGATATGCCACTCCCCCATCCCCTCCTTCCGATCAATCGCGATCCATACGACAGAGTCATGCAAAGGTCAAGTTCCCTCGTGTATCCATATCACATCTCTCTACTGCCTCTCTCTCTCTATCTCTCTCTCTCTCTCAGCATCACCATATCTCTCTTTATATCTCACTCATCGACCTCTCTATCCTTCACTGTATCGCTCACCCACTGTCTCCATCTCTCTCTCTCTCTCTCTCTCTCTCCCTCTCCATCTCTCGATCCTACCGAAATGTCACTGTTCTTGAATTCTCCAATAAGTGTTACTGCTCCAACCTCTCCCCAGGTTAATTAGCTACCTCTGACACACAAGCCTCAGCAGTACCTCCACCTAGTGCCTCCGCCAACAGATACGCCTTCGCTCCACCTTAAAAAGGAGGGCCCGGGTGGATGGGAGAGGAAAATAAACTGGAGAAGAAGAGGAGGAAAAAAGGCAAGGGAAAAAATGGCGGTAGGAGTTATTAAAAGTGACAGGGCCGGCTATTGAGAGCGCGATGGCTGACAGTAGCATTCTCTGGAGCGCGGGGGCCGGAGGGGAAGGGTGGAGGGGGGCTCTATTAGTGCGTGTGCGGGATGACCGCGAGACTATAAAAGCCATTATCCCAGTGCCGGGGTCTCCTAGAGGCCTGTGTGAGGAAGAGGAGGCCGGACGTGAGGTCGCCGGGGTGACGACACCTGTCTGTGCCGCCAAGCGCTGAGAGCAGACGAGCTCAGAGCCTGTGGACCTGAGAAGAGAGCTGTGAGCACATAACACACGCAGATAAACACGCGCACACACACCCTCAAACACATGCACATACACACAGATAAACGTGCACACACACACACACATTCACACTCGCACACGTGCGTGCACACACACACACACCATGCATGGGCACACACGGACAGACTCACATACACACACGCGCGCGCGCACACACACACACACACACACACACACACACACACACCATGCATGGGCACACACGGACAGACACACACGCACACACACACACATACACATACACACAGGTGAACATACACACACACACACACACACACACACATACACCATGCATGGACACACACACACACACATACCCACAAAGTCCTTTAGACAACCTCAGTGATTTAAGAAAATGATAGCAGGAATCACATCTTCCAGTAATAACCACTCACTGCAAATGGACTTGTCACTCTTACAAAGGATTTTGATTTAAATGATCATACAGTTGAAAGGTTAACAGAAAAAATGAAAAAAATGAATAAATATAAAAAGCCCTCAATGGTCCTTCCGGTAATTCTGCAAAGATTTTCAGATTATTATAGATAATCATGAAAATCAATGCATTAAATTGCACACAGGCAGACACACACACACACACACACACTGCATCACAGGTATACACAGAAAAACTCTCACCACACACACACACACATACACACATACCACAAAGATGCAAATGCACTTCCCAACACTTTCTCCCTCTTACCCACCCAGATACACATACACATACTACATCACAATATATATATACACACACATACACACACACACACGCACATAATCTCTCACACAGTCACGCACAGTCTCTCTCTCTCTCATACACACACATACATATAAACGAGCTACACCACAGATATACACACTTAAAAAACACTCAAAGGCAGACACAGTGTCTCTCGCTCGCTCGCACACACACATACACACACACATACACACATTGCATGATTAGCTCTCTGCATCATCATTAGGGGTCGGGGGCTCCAGAGTTCTCCACGCCGACTGATATTGACAGAGCGGCTGAGTAAGAGGCGGGAGAATCTATCGACATGTTGTTCCGGCGAGTTCTCTGTGATGTCTCACGCTCCGCGCCGCTTCCTCTCTCTCACACACGCAACCTCGACAACAAACCTCTCACAGCAGGGAAGGAACAGCCTGAGACCGCTACCCCCCCCACCCCACCCCGTGGTGGTGCAAAGTGGGTAATTGAACACATGAAGGGAGACGCGTAAAGACCCCGACCGCCCTCTCCCGCGGACCTCCCCAGCCCAACACGCCACGACTCATCTTGCCCAGTATCCCCCGCTTGATAGCAAACGCAGAGGTTTAAGCGCCGACCCGAGCATTTCTCACCCGCAGGCGCTTTTGCAATCTCCTGGAGAGCTGTGCCATCTTCCAGCTTCCCCCTGTGGTCTCTAAGCTTAGCGGACGGCTAGCGACTCTGGACTGGACCTGTGCCCGCTCACCTCAGGCCAGACAGTCGCTCGACGCTTGTGAGGCTAGTAGCCCTCCCGCCACCTCGCTGCTCGTCACGCTCTCGAGCGCTATGCCCTCCCCGCGCTCGTAAAAAAAACGGTTACCTGTGCAGCCTCTCACCCGCGGTGCCTTCCGTTGCGCTTCGGCCGCGGTAAATCCAATATCGCGCTAGTGCCAGCCGAGCTTTTTACTGTCCTGCAGTGTACGGGTGACTGGCCCTGCATCCCCGCTCCCTCCCTCCCTCCCTCCCTCCCGTACGTTTGCTGTTCTCCTGGAGGTTGGTGGAACCGCTGTGTTTGAATCGGACAATTATGTTGATTAGAACTTTGTTAGAACTTTGACCAAATAAGGACATTGCTTTGATAATTAAACAAGCATTGCCAACCAACAGTAGGGTAATAGTCTGTGTTACTGCACACATCAAAATCAAAAGATACTTACAGTAGTGTACTGGACTGTGTTCCTAAATAAATCAGAAATTAACAGCAGTGTAATCGACTGTAAAAAATCAACAGACCAACAGCGGTGTAATGGACTGTGTTCCTTAAGAAATAAAAGACTTACAGCAGTGTAACGGACTGTGTTCCATAAGAAATCAACGGAATGGCTTATGGTCCTTAAAGGGGTGGTCACACGTGTTAAATCATGTAGTTAAGCATAGTGGAAACCTCTGTAGCTTAGCGTAGCCGAACGTGGCGCACTGTAACGATCTGAAGCCATCCGTCCCTATCTGTAGAAATAACTTGTCCATTAACTTGAGAAAACCGTGCGCGGAGGTTTATCAGTTGGGCATGTTCAAAAGATAACTACGGTAGCGGGCATTTTAATTATCGTAGCAGTAACTAAGTTTAATGTAGTTTACCGTAGTAACAACCGTAGCCAAACGTAGCGTACCCCGTAATCAAAGAGTTTGGCATGAATCTACGGGCAACTAAGGGCAACTACGTTACACTGCGGCCGTCAGTACGTCTCACAACGTCTTTAATTTCACCTTGTTGAACATACTTTAACGTACTTCTACATAGTCTGGGCTACTGTAATCCCCCCTACGGATAGCTAGGGTGGCTAACATACGTGTGACCACCCCATAAGATATCAACAGGCCCACAGTAGTGCAACAGACTTGTTCCTGAAGAAATCAAGAGACTAACAGTAGTCTAACGGAGCAGAAAGTAAAAGCAGTAAGACAAAAGGTTGTTTAATGGACTTTAATTCTGCTCAGGTAAGCAGTAGTGTACTGATTCGTGATTCGTCACGTAACTGTGTTACTTAAGATATAAGCAAATATAAACTCTAGAACAATAGGCTGAGCGATTTACGAAAACACCAATATAACCAGTAATGTTACTGTCCATGTCACTGAAGAAATTTGTGCATACTATAAGAAAATAGGCTGTTTTTTTAAGAAATAACCAGAACAAACTGCAGTGTAATCAATTGTGACTGTGTTTTTGTCAACATACACAGCACTGCAACAGAGTGATTATAATGGAATTAGTTCCAGTGTAGAGGAGAATAGAATTGTGTCACATGAGGATTCAGAACAAGAGAGTTAAAACAGAATTGTGTATCTGCAGTGTATTCAGGCATATCGTGACACAAGAGCTTATACAACAGCCTCATTCCCAATAAGTCGGGACGCTATGTAAAATGTAAGTAAAAGCAGAATGCAATGATTTGCAAAACATTTAAACCCCATATTTAATTGAGAATGGAGCAAAGACAACACGACCAGAAAAACTGTAGCACCTACCTCATGGCCAAAAGGTCCTTCCACCTAATTGACTCTTCCATCAAGGAACCAATCACGGTCGCCCTCTTTTGAGACCCTCGAGCAGTGAGGAAAACGCAGTTTCTTGCCTGAGACCTACATTCAAGGCAACTTATTGTTCAATCACCCTTAAGTGAAGGTGGGCATTTTCTTTTAAGTGCCTTTGCCGAGAGTATAATGACAGGGCAGAACCTGTGTATAGAGTTTTCGACCTTAAGGTTTGAAGCCATTGCTCTTCAACTTAACCACTTCGCATCAGGCCAATAGATGTCTTAACAGCAAACCACTTAAGTCACCGAACAATGTGTTCCAGAAATGCTAGCCATCCACATACCAGTGGCTATCCATGTGTGTTATTACCCAGAGATAGCCGGGAAACAATCTTCACTGGCAGAAAGGCGATTGCAGGTTTTTTTTTTCCCTCACTACAGGCAGTGGTGGTTTTACACAGGGGCCTACAGGGGCCAGTGCTCCTCTGCCGATGTCCTGTGCCCCCGTGCTGGCCCCTGTGCTGACTGAATAATAAAATTATACTGTAAATTTTTTTACCATGATATGCGATAGCGCCAAAATCGGACCTAATGTCACTCAACATTCTACACGGACTGATTAGAGCGACGCACCAACGTGTGCCGGCTACCTGCGTATGCTTTCGCTGATCTCAATACGTTGTCTTAGATTTGAATATCAGCGCGGCAACCAGCAAGAACAGCCTGTTGCGAGAGACGAAGGTTAGCTAAACGACTGCACCTTATAAAGTAATTTGTTGTAGACGTGGCCGTGTTACCGTTGTACCCCATTCAAGCAACGAACGCTTGTTGTCAAGTTTGTAAATGTCTCTTAGAATTACGTTACGGATCACACTCGGCAAAGTACTTGTGAAAAGTTCCATCCGATGGTGTGATGTTGACCGCTAACCTCATCTGACTAGGCTGTTCCATTTTGAAAAATAAAAGGCTACGAAGTAAAGTAATCAACAGTAGCCTATCTGCCCGTGCTAAGTAGGGATGGTTATTTGTGAGATGAGATGTATACATCGCTTTACATTTTTTTCTTCTTCTAAGACTGTCATGAAACGAAGAAGGGATATCGCCTCCTTTTTTGCCCGAGTAAAAAAAAAATTGAATTACAGGAAACCAAATAAATCGTATATATGGCAATATTTGCCTTGAGCAATTCACAAACCTATGATTGTATTTCAGTTGACCACATAATTTTTCTAATTTATATTTTCAATCAATCACTCCACAGTAATATTGCCTTCCATAAATGGAAATGGCACATTGTATCTGAGTGGAGGGTATACATATATATGTTTGTTTTATGATTATGTTGATTACTTATTTAATTGTGATTACAGTAACTAGAACCAGTTGTTTTGTTAGTTCTATTTTGTTACATTTGTATGAATAAACACCTTTTCAAAACTAGCTTCGATCCACAGATAGCCTACTGTATACTGTATATTTGTAATTTTGATTTATGTTTGAAGAACTATCACTCCTCAATTACCAGAACCTTCTAAGTGCTTTAGCTCTGTCCGTCACTAATTAAAGTCAGCATGACATGCACACCTGTGTGAGCTGCTATGTATTCAGGCACTGGCAGCATATTTTGTAAATAAGTGTGAAGACTGGACTCTCAACTCAGTGGCCATGAATACAGAGGAGTTTGTACAAATGTTACTTGTGTGCTGTGGTTCTGATAGGTCTAATAACTGATGAGGAGCTTTGTTTTCTAAGAACGAGTCGCCCATTCTCAAGGGCATAAGCCATTTGATTCGTATGATACTTCACACTTTATTATGTTGTATTTTATTTTCCATTTTTGATGGCCATCAGTCAATGCATCTTTTCTTCAGGAAAAAATCTTCAGCATTTATAGGCTAAAGCAAAATAGAAGTCTTTAATGCTTTAATATCATTGTTGTTGCTTTTTAAAAGTATTTTTGGGCTTTTTGCCTTCATTCAGACAGGAAAGTTTAGAGAGCCAGGGAGTGAGTGGTGTTGCAGCACATTTCAGCTGCAGGCCCATGTTTAGGGCCTTCATTGTTGTTTTTAATGTGCCCCCCTAATTAAAAACTGGCCCCACCTGGCCCCACCCCACTATAATTTGTCTAGAACCGCCACTGACTACGGGTCATTGAGCATAATGCACCACAAGCTCATGACAGTGATTATGTAAGGTATATATACACTGAAGTAAGTATTAACACGCTGAGAATGTCATTTCGAATCGTACAATCCTTCCTGTGTGACTTACAGCGCATTTTTCCATGTGAACCAAAAATGCTCATACTAATAATGACAGTAGTTTGGTTTGTAGTTAGTATGAAGAGGAGACAGAGGGACAGACAGACGGACAGACAGACAGGGTAAAAGGTTGGGAGGGGAGGTGAAACTCATGACCCCCTGCCCCCCAAATCCTCCCATTAAAAATAACTGCAGACATCCCCCCACTATCAGCCAGTCAAAAGAGGCTTGGAACACAAATAGCGGAATTTTGGATGACTAATGGAGGTGTTCACTCCTGTATGTGATTTCTGTTGTTGCTGTTGTTTATCAAAGCCTCCTTCTGCAGAGAATATTTACTTTCAAAGCGCTGGGTAATTAGGCCCGCCGACCAGCGTCAGTTTCAAAAACAACATCGGACAGCCTAGCAAGATTATCAAGCTGATCTTATTTCATGGAAAACTATTTTTCTCTCCTTTTTTTTTCGCAAGAAAGAAATTGCGAGAAAACTCGCAGCCTGTCAGACAAGCGCGCATCAAAGTTCTATTTTTTTCCCCCTCGTTCCTTGTTCTTCATTGGCCCCTTTTGCGGAATCCTTTGAAACCACTCGTCTAAACGAGGCCGAAAATCGACAAGGACAAAACCTGGCGGGTTTCCTGTCAGGATCTTTGGAAAAAAAAAAATGCAGGAAATAAAAGGCAATCATTTGTCTCATCATTAATTTAGGGGGAAAAAAGACAAAAATCAAACAAGGCTCTTGGTCTTTATTCTCAGTCAGACAACAACTCTGCCAGGGCTTAGGGTCGTGCTCCCGTTCTTCTGAGTGAAAATTAATCGGCGCCCGTTGCTCACAGAGGCGAAAACCGGGGAAGTCGGTTTTTCCCCCGCCGGGAAAAAAGGCGAGACCGACGCTTCTAATGGTGACGTAGGAGCGCCGGGAGCTCAGGGCAAGGGGTATTCGCCGACTGGGCGTGTCGTTCGAAACTCTTACCAGCACAGGAAGACAGGGCGTGACGGCTAATCTTCTGCTGGTATGAAACGCTGGAGGTGTCGGGTCTCTTTTCTCAGATGATGCTATCGGGAGTGGG
Organism: Gymnothorax reevesii; assembly: GCA_029721435.1. Taxonomy (NCBI): domain Eukaryota; kingdom Metazoa; phylum Chordata; class Actinopteri; order Anguilliformes; family Muraenidae; genus Gymnothorax; species Gymnothorax reevesii. The sequence goes on from CM056592.1 coordinate 26,130,374, forward strand.
GATCAGACACCTCTCCGTAGGCCTGGCGGTGCGGGCGTGATCGATAAGGAGTCAGGAAGTGCCCACAGCTTGGGCAGATCAATATGGGGGTACACTCTGCACAGAGCTGAGGGGAGAGACTGTACTGTGCTTCATTATTTGGCAGTGGGTGCAGAGGGGTGGGGTTTGTGTCGCCCATAACCGCTAAGCTCACACCTTCAAGAACATTCTACGTGAGTCTCTGCTCTGCCAATAGCTTTTCAGAACGGGGTGTACATTATCAACGCAACCTAAACAAAAATCAAAGTGACACTACCGGTAACTCCTGGATGAGCTGTTTGTGAATTAGAAACTGGTCATCCATGCCAAGATCATATTTATTTTACTGCCTGCAGTCGTCCTAACGGCAAACTGATTGATTGATTGATTAGTGAGTGACAGTGGAGTCTCATTACAACCGTCCTTCCTAAGCTTTGCTTATCCAGGGGTTAAAATAATAATGCTGGCAAGATATTATTATTATTATCAATATCCCCCACCACCAAGAAGTCCCTTTTTACCCAATCAAGGTCATGACTAGTAGTAACACACACACACACACACACACACACAATTTCATTCAGCTAGGGGAAGTAAATTCTGAAGAAACTTGTCCCTGTTTATCCGGATGTACAGATGGACACGCACCATTGCCTTATACCCCATTCCTCTTCACATTGTGGCAGGGGTTATAAGAACAGGGTCTTCATGTTCCTCTCATGGCACCAATTTGTACAAAAAGTCAAGGCCAACTGCGGTAACAAGCGTCCAAAACCAAACGGATTATTATTTTTTTTTGGCTCATTCATCGCGCTTGTTGGGAGACGTCGCTCAGAAGCCCTGCAGTGGCAGGCCAGGTGGGATCATGGTTAGCATGGTTGCCTCGCAACAAGGAGGTTCCAGGTCTATGGACATTCAGAAAGGTCCCGCCCCCACTTGCCCCTGTCCGCTTTCGCTCTGGAGGATGCAACACTGGACCAAACATAGACATGTTGTTATGACTTGAAAATCACAACAAATAAAACCAGCAATGACAACTTAAATAAATTGATTCTTCACGGAAAAAAAAAACTTCTACAAATAGTCCACTGTGCAATCTTATATACTCTTCCAAAAAAGAAACTATACATTTTTTTTAGCATCAATTTATTATACATGAAATGTTTTGACAAATGTGGAAAACATATTGAAAAGAAAGTGTAATCAATGATTCAATATTTGTATAGTTTTCTATTTGGAAGAGTATAATAACTCTCTAATGCCACTATGTAACTCTGTCGCCAATACAAAACCTCTGCCTACACTGACCAAAATCACAGCGTTTATATAGTCTAGCAACATTCTGCAAAGATCTACAGGATTCCTGGTTAATCCCGTCCCCTTCAGGCAGGAAGATGCCAGAAGCTTCTAGAAAACAATGGTCTATTACATAGAAATTACATCAGACCATGTTTTGCTTCAGACACACCACCAGAGAAGGCTGAAGAACAAAATAAATAGCTGACCAGCAAGGCAGCAAAAACAGCATGTAACACATCTCCATTTACAAACTAGGCTTATGTCGTCGAAGGGGACGGCTTGGAGTATATCCCTGAACGTCCCCAACCCTCCAATTCTCCAATCCTTGAATAGACCTTGAATAGACTTTCATTTGAACTTAATGTCATGTCAATCGGACAAATGGTTCTGAAGATATGGCCAAAATGGTATTTTCCATCACAAAGCGCCACCTGGTGGCAAAATATTGAACTATACAGGTATGTCGTCATGTGACACGTTGTGAGGTCATGACCTTGCAGTTGCACATAGTTTTATGTCAATTGGACAAATGGTTCCAAAGATATGGCAAAAATGGTGAATTCTATGTGACAAAGCTCCACCTTGTGTCAAAATTTTCATCCAAACAGGTAAAATGTCAACGTGGGACACATCCTCAGGTCATGACCTTTCATTTGCACTTGATTTGAGGTCAATCTGACAAATATTTCCAGAGATATGATAAAAACTGCGATCTTTTCAGTTTTTGGCCCCTGGTGGCCAATCTAGAAATTGTAAATTGTCCAAAATTGAATCAGTTCTTCTTCTTTATGATACTTACTTATATACAAAACATGAAGTTTCTAACTGAAATATTACTGAAGTTATCGCGTTAACACGTAGGGCGGTGGCGGTCAGACCAAAAACATAATATCCCCGAACCGCCAATCGCGTTCGGGGATATGATGATATACAGTGCTGTACATAAAATAGTCATACAAAACAATGTAGGCACTCCAACTGAGGGAGAGGAACAAGTGGTGTCTTTTTTAATTGGATTGCAGTTGTGCTCTGAATTTCAGGAAGGAACTGCATGGAAATGTCTGTTACTGTTGCTTTGGTTCTGTGCATCTGGACAATTCATACGGATTACATAAATGGTTGGCTATCAAGAAATACAGGTTTGTGAGGATCAAAAGCAATCTTAAATAAAAAAAATGAGAGGTAACTGGCACTCACGCTGCTCATTAGCTTGATGCTAATTAACTGAAATACTACAAGCTGGTGCCGCAGCTAGCTAATATCAACTATTTTAAAGTAGCAGTGGAAGCGCTAAGTAGCATCTTTATATTAACGTTCCCTTAATTTGATGAAACCAAATTCTTAAGTGATTACATTGTACCGCTTTATCAGTAATAGCCTATTTTCTAGCTTTTTCACTATCTATGTTGAAGAAATAAACTTAAAATAAGTTTTTTCCATTGTCCTGTCAGTGTTTTTTTTTTTTTTTTATGGTAGTGACTGGAATTAGCGCACTAACTTTTTAAACAGGACTGCACTGTGGGTAATTTCATCGTTCCAAACCCGCAGTGTTATAGACTTGTTTCTTCAAACTAAATGGAAGGTCATGGGTCTGAAATTTCATTGTTCACTTACTCATCCAATGAATTTAAAATACCAACATATGACATTTGGTTCCTTAAGGGACTCCTCCTAGTGGAAATGGTGAGGGGAACCGCAGAGGGGCTTAAATTTGAAGACTGGAACGGGGCCTAGACCCTGCGCGCCCATGATAGTTTATCTTTTGCAATCTGGTTCTTACATTAACTAGCTAGGCGCAGTGGCATTCATTCATTTCTTTAAGAGAATTTGCAAGATCTTGACTCACTCCTTCAAAATGCCACCGATGTGTAACATGACAGAAACCGGATGACTTGCGCCATTAGATCAATGGCCTTGCATGGTACATTTATGCCCAAGTACTCCCGATCCTGTTATTCCTATTGTAACATTAATTTATGGTTAATTTTTAACCAGTTTTCGCATCGGCTTTTGGAGGACTCGTTGCAAATGGCTAGCCATTTCCGTCGTTCATGCGACGTCACTCTCTGCAATTTTATGAGGCATTTGGATTTCTGGTCAACTCAAAAAGGACAACCATGTACTTCGTGGACTTATCGGAGGAATTTGATCAATATGAAGTCCTCACAAGGATTTTTGCCAGATTTCGGGAGGATCCGTTTTGAAGAGGCGAGGTGATATCCTGCAAACTCTCTTTAGGGAGTGAAAGAGACGCCACAGTGCCTACGCTAGTTAATGTAAGTACCCCATTGCAAAAGATAAACTAGCATAGGCATACAGGATCTAATCAGGGTAAAAATTTGAGTCCTGGCTGGCCATGGCTTCAGTGTTTGGAGCGAACATTTTCTTCCAATTTTGGAGTGTGTTTCCTTGAAGTACTCTGTTGTCCTCCAACCCTGAAAGACATGTCCTTAAGGAACACTCCTGCCAGCGTCCCTGACCAAGGCTCAGCTTTAGAAGTGGAGTCGGTGTCTAGGTGCTGCACTGTGGCCGTCCGCAGTTACATCACTCGAATGGGTCAATGCCAAGGAAGAATTACCCCACGGGGTCAACTGAGGTACATCCTTCGACATAAACAGTCAAATCTGCTAGCGCCTTTACCGCTGCAACACAATTTAACATGTAACGACAGCAGAAATTAAGTCGGCTTCAAATCAAGCCAAGTCCACTTCAAATCCTCAATTTCGCTGAGAAAATTAAACATATAAGTTGAATAGGCAACTTGAAAAATGAAAGGTCCAATCAGTTTTTTTTTTTTTTTTGCAGTTAGGCTTTTCATCTAGCCTTTTTCAATGCGAGGCGAAAACCATTTTCAATGCGAGTCACGAGCCCACAGAAAGTCAATGGGAGGTGTCGCAGTCACTTAGTCCATGTTTGTTCTACAGTCTATGGGAGGGAGAGCTCGGCGGTAAACAGAGGCTCGGATGCTGTAACTGAAAGCGTCAGAAGTAGCGAGAGAAGTCCTTGAGAATGAAGGAAAGCCGCTACTGAATGGATTCCGATTTTCGTTCGTCCTTGTAGGCCGGCCGTTCCCTTCCCACACAAACAACACTCCAGTGACTCTTTCAAAAATATTTCACTCCTTCAATTCACTCCTGCCTCACAAACACAGGCTCAGTAAATACCGCTTAAAAAGCCCCAGGGCTTTTATAAGGCCTTTTCATTACGTGCTTTATTCTTCAGTCCTTATCCGCAGTACCAGCTCAAACACGGAAGCTGAGAGTCCTGCCTGTCCTGTGTGTGAGTGTTTGTGTGTGTGTGTGTGTGTGTGTGTGTGTGTGTGTGTGTGCTTGTGTGTGCGTGTGTGTGCGTGTGTGTGTGTGCGTGTGTGTGTGTGTGCGTGCGTGTGTGTGTGTGTGTGTGTTTGTGCTCTTTGGCCACTTCTCTACATGGACGATTTAGCCAGCTCTTCCTGACAAAAGCTCCACAACTAGCCTGGCAAAGGAGTGATCCACTGCATATGCCTCTGTCTCACACACACACACACACACACACACACCCATACATATACAAGAACACTCACAATAAGGGGACATTTCTTAACTGTCTCCAGGCCACAGCTCATCCCCAAAATGGACCATGAATCTAGTCCTCTGAGGACTATAGAGGACAATGCAGCCAAATCATTTGAGGACATTTGAGGACTTTGGGGAGGAAAAAAAAAACAGGAACCGTTTCAATGGACGGATTCCACGTCGCGCCACTTATCACCGCGGTAACGGCTTAATGGGCCTCTGGTTGAAACATAAGCTGAAAAAAAAATAACCCAGAATGAAATTTGAAGAATAAAAAAGTAAAAATAGAAAAAATTACATCAAAGGATAGCTCTCACCCATCAGAAAACAATTCTATCATCCCTCACTCAACCTTTCTTCACCAACGTGCATTTTCATTTCAGTCTCTCATTACTCGAGGAGGGAATGTTTTGCTAAATCTAGCCAGCTAATGGTCTGGGGGACTTAAAATCTATGAGAATCATTCTGAGCAATACCAGGATAGATTTATCAGCGGTTGTTGGACAGAGGTGGGGGGTGTACCCAATTGGAAAGAACAATTAAGTGCTCGGCATCTCTGATGGGACATGATCCAGCGTCACGTTCGCTCAATTGCCTCAGATGAAGGTTGAAAAAGGCTGTCCGACAGGATTCAGATTTCCCCCAGCACCACCTCCATTCTGGCTCAGACTTTGCCAGCTGGGTTGATCAGAATGGCTCTTGTCCATCACTTAGACGCCTCACACCCCCACCCCTGGACAGCAGTTCCCCTGGGAGGATAGTGCAGGGCGTCACCTGAATGATTTGAGGCGGAGACAGGCTGTCGGACAGAGAGAGGGCAGTGAACGGCAGGCCTACTCTTAGCGAGAAAAAACCCGATTTGTGACGGAGAGATGCTGGTGAAGACAGACTGAACGCTGCGCATTACGCAGTGTGGTCAGAAGTTACTAATACTGCTACTGACACCAGTCACTGACCAGTACACACAGAACCAATAATCACTCTGCACACTGTTTTAACCAACAATTCGCCAGCACACTCAGAACCAATAATCACTCTGCATACTGCCAGTACACACCTTTAACCCTTTGAGTGCTGGAATAAATTTTACAGAATTGGAAATGTAAATATTTTTGTCTGTTAAAGACCTATCATGTGGCGACGTGTTTAAATGAGCTCCCCTGCCGGAGCTCTTTTAAACAAGTCGGCACATGACAGGTTTTCAACAGCTTTGATTTTGAGATCTTATATTATTGAGCGACCTTAGTGGCGTACAGTACTGAAAGGGTTAACAAGAAATCGTTCTTTATTCCGTTTAAATCAATAAGTGCTTGACACACACAACCGATGATCAATCTGCATACTAGCCTTTAAACCAATTATAGATCAGCACACTCTTTGAACCAGTAATCGCTCTGCACACAGTTCAAACTAAAAGGCCAACATTTTATTAAACCTACAATCCCTCTGCTCATAGATTAAACCAATAATCACTCTGCATACAGATTAAACCAGTGGGCTTGTTCCTTTATTCTAGCCAATGTTTCCATAAAGTGTCAGGGTAAGCGTATTTTGTTGCACGTTTTATATCCGGCTCACAATGCAGCACGTGCCACACACACACACACACACAGCAGATTAGCCTTGTAAATGATGTCATGACAGTAGGTCTTTACCGCCGAAGCACCGTTTGAACGGTTCGTCCCACCCCTTGCTGACACGTCAGAATCTCGGTGGTAGCTCCAATGAGGAAATGTCTCCAATAATCACTTAGTATGCAGATTAAGCATTTAATCACCTCGAGCAGTGTTTAAACCGGCTACACAGAGCAACACATTCCCATAAAGCAGACACACAGCTAGCAGCCCTAGGCTAAAACACAAGGTAATAAACAGAGCCTGTCTGTTACTATGACCTGGTTAAGAGGGGTTTGCACATAGACCCATAAACAATGGATACTAAGACATAATCCTGCTGCAGCCTAGTGTGTGTGTATGTGTGTGTGTGTGTGTCTGCATGTTTGTGTGCAGGTGTGTGTACATGCGTGTGTGTGGGTACACGCATATATTATTTACATACATATTTCTAGTGTACATTTATTTTGAAGTAATTTATCATACATTCTTTCATAATGCTTCACAGTAAATTAAGTGCACTTAGCTTCATCAAGACGGAGTTGTTTGAGTGTGTATGTCTACATGCCTGCATTTATTTGTTTGTGTGTGTGTGTGTGTGTAAGCATGTGTGTGGATGTACATTTAAATTACAGTATTTACATACATATTTCCTGTGTACATTTAATCTTAAATAATTCATCACGCCATTCTATGACTTTCCAGACACTTTGCGGTAAATTAAGTGCACTTAGCATCACCGAGACTCTTAAACACAGTCAGGTATGTAATTACAGTAAAGGGACTGTAATCTGTGAAACTATAGACCGGGGAGCTGGTTTACCCCGTTATTTTAATGCACAGCTAGTGGCCCCCGGAGGGAGTTTTTAACTCCGGCCGTGAACACAGCCTCCTTGTTTTCATGTCCTGAGCTCAGTAACGAGCGATGCAGATTTAAAACGCTCACTGAAAAGCGGTAATAGAGCAGTAACACAGCTTTGTGGTGGCAAAAATCCCAAATTTGGTCACTGAGAGATTCTACAATCAGAGGCAGCGCCCCAGGTTTGATTAGACCCGTTCGGGCAGGGTGAGAGCGGACCGGGACAGCGGGGGAGGGGGAGGGTGACTGGATGGCGTTTAGGCGAGGCTCCTGTCCAACTGGTTGAAAGGTCTGGGGGCTGGCGGTGGTGGCTGGCTGGCTTGAGAGGTGGGTTTGGGGGCCGGTGGTGGGTTTTGGGCGGTGGGGAGGGGAGGAGTGGGGAGGTGTCCCGTTCTCAGTGCAGGGGGTGAGATGAGTCGGGTGCGTCAGATGTATTAAATATCTGAGGAGCCCCCTGTTCCCCTGTCCTGACCCACGGCACAGATGAAAGAACACAGGACTCAAAGGCTGCACTGAGCCCAGCTGTCCGTCTGAGAGAGTGCTGCAGCTGTGTGCGTGTGCGCCCATGTGTGCGACTGTGTGTGTGTGTGCGTATGTGCGCGTATGTGTGTTTGAATGTGTGTGTGAGTGAGACGGTGTGTGTGCGTGAGCCGGCATGCGTGAGTAAGTGAGTGTGTTTGTGTGTGTAGGTATGTGCTTGCGTACGTGAATGTGTGTGCGTATTTGCATGCGTGTATGAGTGTACACTACCGGTCAAAAGTTTTAGGACACCCCACATTTTCCAGCTTTTTATCGAAAATTATTCAATAAATTATCCTTGAAATGGTACGGAAGTAAGTGGTGAACTGTCAGAAGTTTTAAAGAATAGGTAAGGTTACCCAGGTTTTTTGTAGGCCGGCGAGTAGGTGGAAGGATGGTTCCTCAGTGTGTGACATCAACTGTGAAACATGGAGGAGGAAGTGTGATGATCTGGGGCTGTTTTGCTCGATCCAGGGTCAGTACCTTACACCCTGAACCACAACGGCTACCACAGCATTCTGCAGCGCCATGCAGTACACTCTGGTATGCGCCTAGTTGGTCAGGGGTTCATCCTACAGCAAGAAAATGACTCAAAACATAAGTCCAAGCTCTGTCAGAACTACCTTGGGGTAGTTTTTTCATTTTTAATCTGTTCGATCATGTCTATGCTTTCATCCCAGAGTACAATGAGGGATTAAACTGCATTATTTTCTATTCAAAAACTGGAGTGTATATACATGTGTGCATGCTCAGTGTGTGCAAGGGCGCCTCTCTCTCTCTCTCTCTCTCTCTCTCTCTCCCCCTCCCTCTCTCTCTCTCCCTCCTTCCCTCTCTCTCTCTCTCTCCCTCCCCATATCCCTCTCTCATATCACAGGAATGTATGAGCACACAGCAGATAGCACCGTGGCAGTGGGGGTGGGGTTAGGGGGGTGGGGTGTCATGCGACCAAAGCGGTGCTTCAGAGCAATAGGGGGCAGCTGGTACCACCTGTGCCCAGGGTGGGGGGTGGGGGGTGTGGTGTGTGGGGGTCAGACAGGTGGCACACAGACACTGGGCTCAGAGACAGGATTAGAGCTGGAGCCTTCCCAGCATGCCACACTGCCATCCGACCCCAACAAACCACGGCGAGGATTCATCACAAGCTGGCAGGACAGAGCAGAGAGTAACTGGAGCGCACTGGAGACCGAGGCCGAGGCGTAAATTTTCCTATAATTCACTGGGTGGGAACGTGGGAAATATCCCCCCCGGAGTCATTTATGAGTTTGGCACCTAGGTTATTCACAGGACGTATAATTTTATGAGGCAAAAATTATGACTAAATGAGCCAAAAACCAAAAACCATTGAGAGGAGAAAAAAAAACCAAACAAACAAAAAAAAAACACATGAGGAAATAGGTGTTTCCACTTAGAGTTAGTTGCCCGGGATGCTTTGATATTTTATGTCTAATGAATTGAAGACAAAGAGATGAGAATTACCCCAACTTGCTCTAAATCTAGTCAACTTAAAATTCTATAGCAACACAAACGCTAACTTTTTTATGTTCGAACCGCTAGTGTTTTTTTTTTACACTATGTGGCGGCAAGTCAAAGCTCTCCGGCTGATACAGAAGGACGCTTGATAGGAGAGTAGCTAATAAGTGCTAACTGTCCACTCTAACTCAAAAAATTTTATCAATCCACACAGTGTCTCAACCAGTCACTAAAGACAGTGCATGGCGAGCTCCACACAGCTGGTGTTCGCGGCAGTGTTTCCGGTGATTTGGGTGCCCTCAGAACAACTGGCTGAATACATACCCTCATCTACAGCCTGTGTAAAGTATGGTACGTGATGTACTGCTGCATGACCATGACTCATTGAAAAATTACCATTATGTGTGTCAGTGTCACTGGGTCCAAATGCCCAGTGATGGATTGGTGAGCTGTCCAGGGTGGGGGCCCTAAGTCTTACCGACTGTTTGCTAGGATAAGCTCTAGCTCCCCCATGACCCTAACCAGACACATGGAGGTTAGCGAATAGATGGATGGATGTATTGTAATGCGCTTATCACAGTCAGTCGTGAAATTGCTGAGGTGGTATTCCCAGTGCTTGTATACATGACCTTTACTTCAGCAAACAGCTCAGCGTTAGCGTAGCGTCTGCTAAATACTTGATGCCATGAGGCAGTCCCGGCGCAGCTACATTTCTCTGCAGACTTGTTTCTGTAATGTGTATGGGCACTATTTTAAAGATGATGCGTGACGGAAGCTGTATTATTAAAAACTTTTGCGATATTACATATATCCAAGTAATACTAATCTTTCTGGTGAATTCACAAAGGAAAGAGTTTACTTTGAGTAAGTTTAATGGGTTGATTTGATTGAGGGCAGACGCATATTCCCGTGTTAAATGGCTTGGCTTAAAATGTTGAGGCTTGATTGGAATGCAATGATAAATTGATCGTCATATTTAATCAAAATCATGCATGCTCGTTGCGGATGGCATCTTATCGTAAAGCTAAATAATTATCCAAGAAGTGGAGAAAAACAAGCTTTCCTGTTGAAATATGAATTGGTTCTCAATTTTATTAAATTTATGGACAATATACTCTTAGATATTCATATGGTTTCTCAGAATTGAAAAAAAAATGAGGAGAAAGTGAGTATTGATTTGTTTTTTCTTTTTTTTGGTTCAGTTTTTTTCAACAAACCAAGATAATTAGTTTTAGGCTGCCAGCTTGTATGTGCAAACTTTTACTCCAAAAAAAATTAGTGTACGCTCTTTGAGGGCTGCTCAACAGATTAGAATTCAATGGCGAACGGCACGGGATACGCTAACGCGATTTGGAATTCAAAGCGTATCACCTTGAAGTGATTTGCCTCTTGTTAAATGACTTTCTTGACCCAGCGGTACACTTGTGTAAATGTTAGCGCCTGCAAATGTGGAGTCTTGCCTTGAATGTAATGCCAAGGGTTTAACACTTGAGCAAAATCGCTTCAGCAGCAAATGTTTGCATTCAAGATGGCTTAGCCAGCTAACGAGTAAAGGCCTCAAAATGGCGCTGGTCAGTCATGCAGTTGCCTCTGAGAAACACAATCTTAGCGCTGGTCTCTCAGTAGCTTATGCGGGATTACCTCACCCTGCCGTTTATAATCAAAGGAATCGATCCAGTGACAAAGCTTTTTCGGGCGATTCGATGTGGCAACTCTCGTAATGAAAAGAACCCACCATGACTCTCATTGCTCAGTCTCAGTGGACATAGAGATCCATTACCCGAGAACAACAGGGTCTACTGGGGGAGAAAAAAAAAATTCTGGTGCAAGCCTCAACCTAGAGTTTGCTGGGAACCCGGCCACATAAATTCGGGGGCACGTCCGGTAGAAGGCGGGGCGATGAGTGATGAGGATGATGTCACCTGCGTAGGGATCGCCGCCGCTCTGGTTTACGGAGCACTGCAAACTACGTTGGCCTGCACCGCCGTGGTGGGGGGTGGGGGGGAATAATTGGAGTGCCGAGCTTTGATTAAAAGAAGAAAAGTAATTGCGCGCGCTGCTCATTATCGGACCCATTGTATGCCGAGGCAAGCGCATCGGTTAGGCCACCGTCTTGGGGAAAAAAAAAAGGAGAAACTCATTTACCACCTCGAGTGATTTCGAGAGAACTGCTTTTTTTTCTTCTTCTCTTTAAAAGTAAACTGCAGTCTGTTATTTTAATGAATAACAATGGGGCTGTGTTTGGACAAGTACAATGGAGGCTAATGAGGCTCCAAGGTCATGGGGCGGAGTACAAAGGGAGAGGAGGGGGGAAGCGATAGCTCAAATATGGTAACGGAGAATTAGCCACTGAACTGTGAACCTGGAGGAGGCCTGGAGCACACTGCAGAGCAGGAACTCCGTACAGCAGATCCTGCAGGATATCCTGGACTGCACCTGACAGCTATTCCACCTCTAAATCAACTAAATATATCATTTTTAAATTAATTTATTTATGGCATATAAATCAATACATTACTTAAATTCAACATATTACATTATTGTTATTATTAGGATTATTATCTGAGCAGGCGTGTTTGTGTGTGCGTCTATCTGTGAATGTATGCACGTGAGTAAGTAAGTGTGTGTGTGTGTGTGTGTGTGCGCACATGCTTGTGCGTGTGTGTGTGTGTGTGTGTCTGTGTGTGAGCATGTGAGAGGGGAGTGTGTGTGCATGCATGCGTGTGTGTGTGTGTGTGTGTGTGTGTGGGTGGGGGGGGACTGCAAGTGTTTGTGTGTGCGTTTAAATGTGTGTCTGTATGCAGTAGGGAGACTGTGTGTGTGTGTATGTGTGTGTGTGTGTGCGCGTGTGTGTGTTTGTGTGCGTGTGTGCATGCAGTAGGGAGATTGTGTATGTATGTGTGTACGCATGTGTGTGCGTGCTATAGGCAGATTGTGCGTTTGTGTGTGTGTGTTTCTGTGTGTGTGCATGTGTGTATGTGAGCATGTGAGAGGGGAGTGTGTGGGTGTATGGGGCGGGACTGTAACTGTGCGTGCGCGCAGCTGTGTGTGTGTGTGTGTGTGTGAGCACCTGAAAGGGGAGTGTGTGTGTGTGGGGGGGGGACAGTAAGTGTGAAGTGTGTGTTTTTATACGTGTGAGAGGAGTGTGTGTGTGTGTGTGTGTGTGTGTGTGTGTGCAGTAGGGGGTTGGCACTGGCCAGAGGAGCTGTCAGTGTTCTGCTGGCAGAGGGACCGAGGGCTGCGGGGCTGGAGGAGACAGCTGCAGTTACACACCCTCATCTGTCCCTGCAGGGCACCGAGCCAAGGCCTCACACACCAGCCTGATCACGCTGCAGTGTGTGTGCCTGTGTGTGTGAGAGGGGACTATGTGTGTGTGTGTGCGTGCGTGTGTGAGAGAGGGGACTATGTGTGTGGGTGTGTGCGTGAGAAGGCTGTGAGTGTGTGTGTGTATGTGTGCGTGAGAGAGACAGAGGGGATTGTGTGAGTGTTTGTGTGTGTGAGAGGGGTGTGTGTGCTTGTGTGCGTACGTGGGAGTGTGCATGTGTGTGTGAGACGGTGACCGCACATGTGCATGCACATGGACATCCTAGCGCATTTCAATGTTGCGATAGAGTAATAGAGGGATGTGTTGGCCGCTCTTAGGCCAATCCTGCTCAAACACACACACCCTCACCACCCTCACACAAACACACACACACTCACTCACACACACACTCTTCCCTTCCCTGATGCTCCATCCCCCTCACTAGCGGAATTTTAAGAGCCGTCACTCGACATTTCTATTCCTCTCAGTGCATGAGCTCCCACCTCAAACCCAACCCCTGCCGACCCTATTAATGAAGTCGCTGAACTCTCCTAATTAAGCACCCTCGTTAGGCGACTGCATCTCCTCTTCTGCACCCTGTCCGATACCTGCATACTCTGAGCCGCGAGCTGATTGGCTGAAATACAGGAACTCAGGATGCAAGCTGGACCTGTTAGCTGTCAAGAGGTTGGCTGTGGTCCTACGAGGAGGTGGTGGGAGGGGGTGAGGGGGGAGGGGGGGTCGTGTAGGGTCGAGGCAGGAGAAGGGCGTCCCAAACCGCTAACCCCCCCTCCCCGGCCCCCGTCCCGATGTGAGCTCATGAGGCTGATTTTAGATACCTGGCACAGGAACGCAGCGTGGACAACAGAGAGTTTAGGGCCGGCCTCCATTAATCTGGGCTAAAGGAAACTCAGACAGCTGCACTATATCTGCGTCTCACTGGAGGCAGGCCAGAGCTCTCCATCTTTACAATAACGGAGATAACGGACAGAGAGAGGGAGAGAGGGGTGGTGGGTGGAGTGAGAGAGAGAGAGAGTGACTCCTCACTCACTCCCACCCAGGGTTCAGGGTTCATGGTTCAGGGTTCATGACCCTGGGTAGGCGCTGTATTGAGTACTTGAGCTTTGGAGAAATGGCCTCCTTCCAGAGAGTAAATAAAGGAGCCTCTCTATTGGAAACTGCAGGCCAACGGTCGACCATTTCTCTCTCTCTCCATCTGTCTCTATCCCGCTTTCTCTTTTTATCGGTTAATCTTATTTCCTGGACTTTTCTAACTTTTTTCCACCAATCAACCTCTCTCTCTCTCTCTCTCATACAAACACCTCACTCATAAAACACACATGAATGAACATGCAAATGCACACAAGCGTTCACCACCGGAGCCAAAAAAATATACACACCCATTCTCAAACACGTGCTTACACACACACACACACACACATGCATACTCTCTCTCTTTGTCTGTCTTTCTCTCTCACACATATATCACATACACATACACACTCCCTGTCTCACTCGTGCACCCACACACACACACACATACACTTGTGCTACACGCATGCATGCACATAACACACACTCTCTCTCTCATACACAGACACTCTCCCTCAAGAACACACACACACACAAACACACACACGTGCATGCATATAAACATGCACACACACTCTCTCTTATATACACAGACACACACATGCACACACTCCTGCTCTCAAGAACACATACACACACACACACACACATATGCAAGCACACACTCTACAGACACAAACATGCGCACACACACACACTCTCTCTATCTCAAAAAAATGCGCACACACACACGCACGGACACAGTGGCCGATGCCAGTAACACTTTTTTGCTTGGTCAGTAAGCAGCCGAGTGTCCTTGTCAGGGGAAGGTTTATAGGGTTGGCAGGCCATTGAGAGTGGGGGGTGGGGTAGGGGAGTGGGGGGGCTACAGAGCTGATGCTGTGATGAGGGAGTCTGTCCCAGCTGGCAGACGGACAAAACCCCAGCAGGAGGGAAAACAAGCCCAACACACCACTGCTCTACTGCTCTGCATGAGCTGAACACAGCGTGGTTCACTGACACTTCCAGGAGGAGAGAAGAGATTGCATAAAAGTGGGGGGGGGCAGGGGATTGTGGGAAATGGAGTCCTCAAGGACTCCTTCCCATCAGGACTGAAACCCTTCTCAAGTCCTTCCTGCATCTGATCCACAGTTGAAGAGAAAAAGACAAAATTAGGACCTAAACTCGTCTATGAGTCATTACTGACAACTGGACGATTGGTGACCTGTGAAAGCAATAGAACAGGGACCTCAGCTAGCCAATCAGAGATCAGTGATAGCAATAGGGCAGCAACATCAACACACAGTGATCAGAGACATCAAAGAGGCCAAAACACGAACTACCCAATCGGTGATCAGTAATATCGATGAAGTAGAAATATCAACTACCCAATCAGTTATCAGTGACAGTAATGAGGTGGAAACATTAACTATCCAATCAGTGACGGCAATGGCGCATAAATATCAACAAGCCAATCAGTGATCAGTGACAGCAATGAGGCAGAAACATTGACAAGCCAAGCAGTGATAGTTATGATGATGAATATCGGAGGTGAATACACTGCTTCTGGGAGAGGGGAGGAGGGTCGGTGATAAACCCTTTCTTCACCATTCAAAAGTCATCAATTTAAGCCTTTGCCATTAAAGCAGAAAGTGTTTACATATTTTTATCAACACGTTTAACACACTTAACACAAGGCTTGATGCTGTGTGAGTTTAACAGCACCTAGTCACATCTTTATGATTTGCCTGTTAGCCTGCGCTTGTTTGGGAGCTCTACCCAACACCTCTTCACCCGTGAATCATACCCTTAAATCAGGGACTGTAATGGTTGGCAGCAAATCTACATGAATCATTGCTTTCTGATCCAAACAGGAAGCAGTGAAGTGAAGCAAGAAATCCAAAAACTACACACACCCCCCTGCTTTGAAAATTTTAATCAATTTATTGACATTGAGAGTTGATGGCGGCTATTGGTTTTCATTTATTTTCTAATGACCTGCAGGAATAGTTAACACAATCTGAGTGGTGGGAACAGGCCAATCAGTTAACCATGGCTGGGCATTGTCCTATCACTTAAGTGAAGCTGACTTCTGATGCTTAACAACTATCTATCACTGAAACAAGCCTGGTCGTAAAACCTCCCAGAGCTTCCGCCTCCACAACATGACCAGGCAAGCTATTCCAAACTGTAACCTCCATGTGAAAAAAAAAAAATGTTCCGCAGGTTAATCTGAAAGATTTAAGTTTTGCCTATGTAGTCACTTTTGGCCTATGGAACATTACCTCCCTTTGAGGTATTCCAGGACTTTAGTACCTCCTGATACACTTTGTGTAGTAAGTTGGCCCAGACCAAGTCAGCTCAATGCCAATTAGCATCATGCGACGCATCATAAAAACAACAATTCAAACCTCGCTAGCCTTTAATATGCGACCTCCCAGGGTGAACCATAATTTTTTTTAATGACCTTGAGGCTTCTCATGGTAGATAGCCCCAGGATGTCATCAGCAGTTGGTCGCAATGATAGCTGTCAGCACAGGGGGTGTAAACTTGACCCACAGGCTGAGTTGTGAGCAGCTGAACCACAGGCTCTGTTGACGTCTGTTTACTGATCAGACCAACAGCTATTAGGTTGGGGAATTCTACCACCACAGCCAAGCGCAGTCACTCTGACCATGGAGATCTCAAACCAGCCAAAACAGGCTTCCATATGGCCAATCAGACCTTCAGCCAAGCAATTGTGTCCTTAGCCAACCAATCGCATGCCCAGTCTCTCAAAGTGCACCAGCCAATCAACCGGCCAGTTGACAGGGCACCAACTAACCTACCGGCCAGCTGACGGCGTACCAACCAATCAACCGGCCAACCTACCGCAGAGCCAGCCCATCGGCTCGCCAACTAACTGACCAGCCAAGCAGCTGCTGAGCAGACAGACAGCCAAATAACGAGCCGAAACAGCTAGCCAGGACCTGAAGAGGAAACACCAATTATAGAGAGAAAAATGTTCCGCATTCCGACAGCATCATGGTCCTCCACAGGGTCGTTTTACTTACCGCTTTCTTCTTGGCCTACCAATGTGCAACTACGGGGCATAAATGTGACCTAGCGAGCCATCGTTTCTACCGAGGCAGCCGCTGTCAAATCACAAACTGAGGTCGACCCCTCTCCAACCGACTTGGCCTTTACTTTGCGCACAATACAGCCATTCAGCTGACGCTCACCTGCGAAGCCACTTACAGTTCATAAGTTTAAAGCTCTGGACAGTCCCCTGTAGCAGCTCCTCGAATCCAAATTCATTCCAGGTTTTCTTTTATCCCAGGTAAGTGCATGAACATTAAGCACCCCTGATTGGCCGCACTGCCTTTACACCTGACTTCCAGGTAAAGGGAAGGCCGAAAGCCAGCAGCTCTCGGATCTGAGGACCAGGGCCATACAGAGAAATAAGGGTGAAGGGTTTTGCTGAAGAGCCCCACAACTGCATTGATCTTATCAGTGGTGTAGTGGGAATTTTATCACTGGGGGAACTCTCCAAATAAATAAAACAAAAAAGATAAATAAAAAAAAACATGTTAGTCACCCGGGTAGACCCAAGTTGCAAATGCTTGAGCCATATATGATACGTATACTTTCACTTTGTTACTTTGACACTGAGAGCTTAGTTACTCGTTTCAAATTAAAATATTCATTTAATTCATCATTTACGGATTATCTGGATTTGGCGTGTTCGAGAAGAACAACGGTGTATCTTTGTGCAGATGTGTCCGCCAGTGGACGTGGAGCTGCAAATTCATGCACGCAGTTACAATATTTTGTCACTAGATGGCACACCAGGATCAGTTATTGAATATTCACATCTGGCAGTAAATTCCTGTCTCCTACATGGGCGCGGTCGAGGAAGATTGTGCGCGTTGCAGGCTACTTGCAGAATGAATGCTGACCGGGTTATCCGTCGCATCTTGTTGTCAGAAGTGGTAGCTCAAGTAGGCGGGTACCAGATCGGAGCAGGGTTTGTTTTCAGCCAAAATACACTACATGGAGGGCAGAGAGCCCCCTCTCTCCCCGTGACGAGTTACAAGTCAATTCATCTAACCAAAACCGTCCAAAGCAGTTAAATTGAGGTGAAAAATTATCCATAAAGCAAATATCCGGCATAGTTCCTCGACTTTAATAAGCAGCTATTGTAAAAAAAAAAAAAAAGGAAAAGAAAAGAAAAGAAAAAATCAGTGATGAAGTGATTACCTGAATTTGGGCTTCCACTGCCAGCTCTTCTTTGACGTGTGCACACAATAGCGGCATTCGCGCGCATTCATGCGTGTGTGGAAGACGTGATTACGGCGCTGCTATTCCACCTGGCAACAAGATTTTCTGATTTTCTGATTGGCTGATAGGTTGCTGACTCAAGCAGAGCGGTCTGCCTTCGCCTTGTCCCTTCAGAGATTACTAATCTCTTATATACAGTCTCTGTCACTAATGTGCGGCGAGTTTTATCACTTCTCAGGTGAGAAATGTCATGTGTGGCTGTGAGCGTGTGAACTATTGAAACGCGTGTGTCTCACACTCAATGCGTGAGACTTGAGAGCCCTGTTGATAATATTTGTGAATTGCAGTATGTATTATTACTTTATTAGATGCTATACAATGGCGAAAATGATAATAGAGGCAATTTTTATTTGACAAAAAAAAAATCTCGGGAATCTCGCCAAAAAGACTGGGGGAACGCCCTTCCCCAGTGTCCCCCGACCACTACACCCCTGGATCTTATATAGCTACACTTAGGCTTGGGGCCACCAACTATTCAGGTTACAGTCAAGCAACTTAGCCAATAGGCTATAGGCCACCTCTGA
The DNA here is from genome assembly GCA_029721435.1 of Gymnothorax reevesii. NCBI lineage: Eukaryota > Metazoa > Chordata > Actinopteri > Anguilliformes > Muraenidae > Gymnothorax > Gymnothorax reevesii. The sequence continues at coordinate 26,148,925 of CM056592.1, forward strand.
CCTCTGGACAGACTGATCTCCATGCCAAAGATGTAGTGACACTGAAAAATCCCAATGCTAGCCCCTTATCAATCTGAAGCTGCAAAGCAACTCTCTGCACCCCCCCCCCCCCCCCCCCACACCCACCCAGCAGCAACCATCCAGCAGACACTCCAAACATCCACCACACATACACACACACACACCTCCTCTGGTCTGGGCCTTCTTTCCAATCTCAGCCGAGCTGATAAAGGGATGAGAAAGGATATCACAAATTCTTCGCGCAAATCTCCTGTAATCCTTCTATTGTTATTTTTTTTGTACCGCCTTTCCTCCAATTTCTAATCTAATATCTTCTTTTCTCGCTCCGTTTATTTCTCCGTTTACTCCTTACTTCTCCTTCCCTTAGAAAAAAAAAATCTGATATCACACGTAAAGGCAGAACTACAAACGCATACCAAAGACCCCCGCCCCCCCCGCATTTTGTCTCCTTCTCCTTTCTTAAATCCCTCTCTACTTTCTCTTTTTTCCACTCTCTCTTTCTTGTATTCTCTCCCCTCTGGTATTTTTTTCTCTAATTTTATCCCTCTTCTCCCCACCGGCTCTCACGCAGCCAATTTCAATTTTCAATTTTCAATTTCAAGGTGTTTGATTACCATGATACGTACTCCATTGCCCAAAAAAAAAAGTTTTTACTCTCCCTGTATCCTCCGCCCCACAGCCATCGCTCCGCTGTAGTTCGCTCACGTTGCAAGTCCATTACATCAGATAAAGAGAGGCGAAGACCAAGCCGGACCCAATCAGCACGGAGTAGAATACAGTGGATTAGGCCTCGCTAGAGGCACCCAGCAGATTGTTAGCAGCGCTAGCCACGCTAACCATGCCCAGCGTAATGCGGCTTGATTGGAGTGGGACATGGGAGCTGAAATAGGGGAACCCATTAGAGATAAACATGGCAGAAATATGTGGTGCGGCGGCCCGCGATTGGACAGCTCAGACGCTGTCAGGCCAATGACGGATGCGGCCAGCCTGCTCATAATGTTACTGCCTGTTTCTGGGGATTTTCTCTTGTTCATATATCAGCTCTTGTTTGGCGCCTTTCCCCCCCCCCCAGTGTTCGTATTTCAGACAGAGATGGCAGAGGAGAGAATTGTGACATTAGTCACATCTCCTGCACTCAAACACACACACACACACACACACACACACACACACACGCACGCACGCACACACACATATAGTCACACACAAATTCGCACACACACTCGCAGAAAGGAGCACACATTAACAAACACACTTTCACACACATACACATTCACACAAAACATTCAAACACAGAAACACAATCGCTTATATAAACAAACGTTGACACATGTATGCTTATTAACATTTACTCGAACACACACACACACACACAAAGCACACACACACACATACACCTAGACAGAAAGAAAATAAGTAAATACTCCTTGTCACAGCATCATAAAGCTGTAACAGTCGGGAATAATTATGCATGAAGCAGATATGGTCAGACTACATCAGCTTACTGCGAATATTCATAATTCAGTAAAATAATAGGAGAATAATCAGTCCTGCTGATTCACAGGAAATGCAGGAACACATGGACACACCCACAGGGAGAGGGGGGCAGTGGGGGGCGCTTACACCAGATGGGCAGTGCGTGGGGGAGACGGAAACCGCCGGAACTTCCAGTAAGCTTTCCGAGCCCGAGAGTGAAGCCTACCCTCCCAGTCCGATCGCGGATCAACAGACCATGGCAGATACGCAGGTGCCAGAACCCGACGACAAAACCGTGAGGTCAGCAGAACGGCAGGGCCCGGCCCAGGATCGAAAACCGCCGTCCTTCGCGTCCGCTCACCCACGGCCGCAGGTATGCGCGAACTTGCCCGTTTCGGTCAGGCAAGGACAAGCCTTACACGGTTTGAGGTTTTCCAACCATTTAGGAGGAATTACTCTCATTACTTTTTTTAGTACCTTCTGGTTTCTCTCTTTTTTTTTTTTTGTTAACCCAAATTCCAATTGGTGCAAAGGCATGCCGATTGGACCGCCGACACCGACAGAGACGGAGAAAAGTTTTGACATAGCGCATCGCCCGTGACCTCACAGTCTCCCCGGCAGATGGTCGCGCTCACATTTATAGCGCTTCCGCGCTCTGGCGTGTCACCAGTTCGGACCGACCCCAGTTAAGACAAACAAGAGCCGGCTCTGTTTGCAGAAGCGGGCTGGAAGCGGAACAGGCATTCCTGTCGTTTTACACCAGAGAGATCAACAGATGGAGAAAGCTCACCTCCCACTGCCTCCGCATCCCTCTGTTTCCACTGAGAGTAAATCAGACAACGAGACGGCAGGAACTCTGTTTACATTAAGTGCTCATTAGACTGAGGAAATGGAACATTACTCTGTCTATATATTTTCCCCCGACAGTGTGAATTCTCAATTTTCTCTCGAAGAGAAGAGGAATTAAGAAGAAGAACAATAAAAGAGCCAATCACCACAAATACTGTACTCTTATAAAAAAAATCCTATTTAAACTGCATTTTTACATATTAGTACCAAAAAAAATTTTTGACGCCTCCAGTTAATTTGACTTGTGGTATTTCATCATGCATCGACAGGTTACTCTAATCCCTGCCTAGAGTATCTTTGCCCACGCTTTACCAAAAATTTGACTAATGACGAGCTCTACTGATCCAGTAAGGAACTATCAGTAGTCAGTCATACAGTAATTGGAAATAGGTAATATTATTGACTTGAAAGAGGCAAAATTAGACTTGATTTAACTCATCTAAGAAACCTGGAAAAAAATTCCTTCTTGTTGGAGCAGCTTAGTTTGCATTTCCAGAGCCGAGAGGATGTGGTCTTTCAGACGAGGCCTTAAATTTGTTTTTTGGCCTGATTGTTTTGTCTGTTTTAAACTACTCACTTGGAAAAAACAAAAAAAAGAAGAAAGAAAGGTGTAATTTCAAGGGTTAAGTCCTATTATAAAAATAAAACACTTTGTAGGTCAGACATTTTGCAGAGAACATTGAGTCCTTCTCTCCATTCAGGACTCAGGAGGTGACAGACTGTGGGACTGTTGACCAGTCGAGACAAACAGGCGTGTGACTCTGGAGACCTAGTTCATGATATGTGAGGCATGTCTACAGAAGAAAACGAGAGACACGGATAAAGAAATGGCCAAATACAGGTTTAATCGGCTGCATCGGCAGTCGTCTTTAGATCACTGGGTTTAACGGGTCGAGATGAGTTGCCAGCCCATGTCAGGGCTCTCTGTTTTTTTCCATCTCTGAAACTTTGCAAGACAACCAGACACGGATGAAGCCACAAATGGGCCGTCAATTCCAAAACTGTCGGTCTGCAACGCTCCGGCACAATGTTGGGAGAACGAGAAAAACAAAGACTTCTTACCTGATTATGGACCCCATTCAAAGAGAGCAGCACCGAGAAAAGAAGCAGAGAGAAGAGGAGGAATTAACAACATGCACTTTATTCTCTTTTTCAACATTGTCTCACATTTGCCAAGGTGCTGCTTGAATTCTTATTTGCATATAGTCTAGACAAAAACACAATACAAGCGGATGAACTGCTGGAGGAAAAAAGACAAGAGAAGAAAATCAAGAGAATGAGAGAGAGAGAGAGAAGGAGGGAGATAGCGAGGGGAAGGGACGGGGAGAGGAGGGGCATGATAAGTAAGTTTGCTGTGTGCGTTCATGTGCGACTAAATATTTTATGAAAAATTTGCAGAGAAACAATTCCAACAACATGCTTGCACGTGCTATGCTTCATATACAGTAGCTCTTTTTAAAAAGCCTTTGAGATTCAATTAGGCCAAAAAAACATGCACCTCCTTTACCTTACACATACACTAACAAGCACACACACACACACACACACACACACACACACACACACAGTTTCCTTGGCCTCTGATCCCGATAAGAGGAAGAGCAGCCTTGCCCAGCGACTTTCTCCTTCATGGATCACTAAGATGTCCCCCAGATAAGATCTTCTGCAGAGACACTTCCTGCTTAAATAACTCTGTGATAGTGCCCCCCCAAGCCCCGCCCTCACCTGAGCCAGGCACATCAAACACCCCTCACACACAGCGATAGCCCCCCACACCCATGTCTGCAGTGATGGCCTGCCCCATATGAGCAAACAACATTACACATCAAACCCAAGTTGACACCCCCCACCCCCACACTCTATCCTCACTACGTGAGGCACACCACACATATGCTGTACCTCAGGTCAAGGCTTTCTGCCTGTCCTTGCCCTTCTAAGGGCACAAAACAGGCCCAACCTAACATGGCAACCCTCTCTTCGTCCTGCCTCCAGTTCTGAGTCAGGCATTCCAAATGAGCCGTGTTCGCAATGATAGCTCCACTCATCCATATCCAAGCCAAGGACACCAAACCTGCCACATCCGTTCGTCAGCAAGCGTAACTGGCGGAAGACCAGCCTGATCGCAACAGTTGGAGAAAAAAAACTAAAAATGGGGGGGGAGGCAGGTGCTAATTAGCCACCGCTAATCCCAACACCATTGCTAAGTAGCAGGAAGCTTTTCCCGCCTTTTTTCTTTTTTTTTTTATAACTGTGCTTATTCATTTTTTTATCAGTAAACAAACATACATAAGACAAGACAAAGCAAAAACAAGCTGGGAATAACAACGCCAATTAAATTAAAATAAATAAATAAATATTAGTAAATGTGTGAGGTACATTATACAGCATAGCATTGTGAGCTAAATTAAGAAAAAGAATAAAGAATTTTCAAATGCTCTTGTCGTTATAGCAGAAATGTTTACATTCATGTAATCAAGGAATGGTTTCCATATTCTTTCAAAGGCATTAGTTTTGTAGTGCAGGAGACAAGTCAAAAAGTCCAAAGGTATATATTCCATTATTGTTCTATGCCATCCCACAACTGAGGGGGCGTTATCTGAAATCCAGTACTGAAGAATGTTTTTCCTGCCACAAAATGTCATAACATTATACAGTTTTTTCTGATATATATCAGTTAAATGGCCACTGGAAAGACCCAGAGGGAGGGAGACCGAGTCGAGTTCAAGCTCCTTCTTCAAAACCTTTCGTATTTTAAATAAGACATCATTCCAGTATTTTTGTATTTTAACACAAGACCAGAGGCAATGAGTATTATCATCAATTCCTGTCTTACATTTAAGGCAAAATGGAAAGACATCCTTTCTATATCTGGAGAGACGGTTTGGAGCAACATGTGCTCTATGCAGGATCTTAAGTCGCATGGCTCTTGTCCGGTAACACATCGTTATTTTCTTCCAACAGTTGGAGATAAAAACAAAAATGGGGGGGCAGGTGCTAATTAGCCACCACTAATCCCAACACCATTGCTAAGTAGCAGGAAACTTGTCCTGCCTTTTTTTCAAAAAGGTTCCACCATGCTGGGAGAGACAGCCCGACTGAGCCACACATTACAGACCTGCTGACCATTCAAACTCACCAGGACACCTACATCCTCCTTCTGAGCACAACAGGGTGTTTAACACGGCAGAATTACCAAGTGATCTGGACGACTGAGCTGAGTTTACTTATCCGGCTAACTCAGTATTCCTGCTTTGTTAAACATGGCCCCATCCTTGATCAAGATCAAGATCAAGATCCAACAAGTTCCTAATGCATCTACACTTAACTACTCAAGCAGGGCCATAGCCATTGACAGCAATGTGGCGGAAAAGAATTAACTGTCCTTGGGCGTGACCTCGACATGACCTCTCTCTTCCACACACACCCACTTGACCCACACTTGTCAGATACTTGAGATAGGTAATTGCTTTCCTAGTTGTGAAAGCTGCTGTCACACACGACCTCGTTGCTGGTTCTCGAGTTTGTCTAATTCCCTGCTTAGTGTGATTCATGAAAGAAAAAAAATCGTTGGACAATCAAGAGTTACCTTTCTTTCGGCACACCTCATCTTCAAGGGGTTAGCACAGATAGACCATTCGATTAGGCAAAAAGATCTGTGATAGGACCTCTCTCTTGTTCACACAGCGGGAGCCTAATTAAACCGCTCGAAACCCATCCTAAGTGTGACATCGGCTTTCGAACTTAATGTTTCCAAGGTGATCAACTGCCTGCCTCTAATCCCCGACAAGTGCGAGTCAATGCCAAATCGGCGAGGGGATTGATTTTCCCATGAGGGGGGCGAAAAAACAGTCGATCCCAATCCGACCGTTAGAACGGGATCAGCTGGCCACTGGGACGAGCTGGGATTGAAATCGACGATGAATCGAAGGCAACTGAGATGGCAATGAGCCTGTAATGAGGGCTGAGAGGGGTCTCGAGAAATGGATTTGACTGAAAAAAGGAGGAGAAAAAGAAAAAAGAAAAACAAAATTAGGTACCCAATCGACCTCTCCCGGCATGTACTGCTGGAAACCATTCTCTATCCCTCCATCTTCTAGCCTATACACTGCCGCCATCTTAACAAGCTCCATCGCGTATTGTATTAAGCCAGTTGTTGTATTCTTATCAAAACAATGTATGGATCACATGCTATGAGGTCAAACTGTTTTGCCTACAAGCAATTTAAAGTCTCCAATTAGCCTGGCATGGAAGTCTACAGACTGCGGGAGGAAACCAGACTACCCAGAGGAAACTAAGGTAAACACATGGAGAGCATGCAGACTCGACACAAAGGTCCCAGACTGGAATCAAACTTTCAACCTTCTCTCAGGGAATGGACCTGACATTTGATATCATTCGAGGCTGCAGTAACCAGCCCTGGAGGTCTTGGAGGTCTCCCATTCTTATGGGTTTTCGCACCAACCCAAGAAAACACACCACATTGCTCACTACACACCGACTGAATGATAGAAATCCAGGTACAGGGATGGTTACCACTGCATTTAAGACTCAGAACTTCCGTTATCCATACAATGGTACCGAGAAGGCAAGGGAAGAGTCAAATATTTTTGAGCTCTTTGATTGGTTAAACCCAGTCATTAAACATAATGGGTTGTTGCAAGTCACACTTTCAAGCAGGGGTTCACAACCTTATCCAGAAGGGGCAGATATGTAAGCTGGCTTCTGTTCCACTATTTCTATTCATCAACTTAAAGAGACTTTGCAAAAGATTTCAGCTAATGGAATCAGGTGTGAAACTGATTGACTGGAATAATAGACCCACACCAGTGCCTTCTGGATATTATTGAGAGCCCCTACTTTAAAGCATCGCAAACAGACTCAGACAGTCTGTAGCAACAGGAAATCAATTTGAGGCCAGTTCAGACTAAAGATTTGCAATGTAATGAGCTAAAGCTGTCAACTCCTCGCCACGCTATAAAACTTGCCACCAGCGATTTTAGAAGTTCAAATGCGCGTGTTAGCAAGCTCAGACATCAGTCGATCTGAGACCAGTAAGTCACGCCGCTGCTTCTAAAATAGTTCTTTTACAACTCTTTGGCCTGAATGGGACCATAAGCCCTAAGATCATTATCAGCAGCCAAAATTTGTCTCTACAGAGGCCCAGCAATGGTAAAGCCAAGTCAGAGAAAATTCAGGTGCCGCCTGTCCAGGAATAAGGTTCCAGAGAATTATCCAGCCACCTGCTAGCACCACACGCTGTACTAAAGCTAACAGGCCGGATCTATGTCTCCAGGGCTCCTGATTATGTGGGTATTAAATATGGATCTTAAGAGGCTTAGCCAATGGTGCGAGACTCCCGGGTTACGTCCCAACAGGTTCTAACAGCCACACATAAGATCAGCCCCAATGCAGAAATACATTGTCTTGCACAGCATATGCAACAACCTTTTCTCAAAATGGTAATGATTATACCCGCATTTTGCAGGATAAGTAAAATTCTTATATGCATGCAGTGCCATGAAATTTTTTTTTACCCTTTCCTCGCTTCGTCCATCATTGCATATCTGTCACAATTAATGGATTCTGAAGATTATTTAAAATATATTATTTGAAAAGAGAACCCAGACTGAACACACGACGCATTTTAACCCCTTTGTGATGGAGAGCTTTATGCCTGCCTGTGCCAAGTACAACGTATACTGAATACATTCGGGATCATGAGCCCGTCAGCCAGGAAATGTGTATATGCGGGCGACAGCTTTCGTCAGCAGGCCAGGAATATTCTGGAACCAATACGAGTGCGATTATCTGTTTATGTTGTTCCCTAGTAGGTCAAGCCCGCATATCTGCGTTTCCTGTCAATAAGGGGTTAAATCGTTGTTTTGTGTACCTATTGAAAACTTAAAAACACCCAAGCCAGTCACCAAGTTAGCACTCCTAAAAAAAAAATTACTTTCCCACTAAAACGTAATTACCGGCAACACAGTCCTCAGTAGCAACAGCTGCAATCAAACTTGCAAAAATATAATTCCAGTAATGTGATGACGCAACTGCGCATCAGAATCAGAAAGGATTACTGTTGTATTTGTTAAAACACATATTAATCCAATTTAACCTCTTAGCGTCAGTCAGAGTGGAAGCATTCCGCTAGCAGCTAGATATTTACAACAGGACAAGAGGAAAGGGCGCATGTGACTGGAATATAGAGGCTCCATCATATACACTCAGTAAATCTCTGAGAAGTATTTCCATACCCAGCAAGAATTATGAGGGACCTCCTTCCAATAGGTGCAACGAGGTGAAGTAGCAGTTGGTCGTTGGATCTTCCAAATCTTTATGGTCATCTGAAAACCCACTGTATGACTCGGGTGAGGGACTCCACAGTGGAAATGGGAATGAGCGTGTTACTGGGTTGCTGTAAATTGCTCCAGCTCTGACTTTCATTCACTGACTGTCCCTGTCATTTCGTTCAGTCAGAACATATTTCAATAATAACGAACCGCGGCCCGAGAAATGCGAATAAGGACAAAGCGGTAAGGAGGGAAAAGACAATAAAAAATTGATAGAATGGCGCTGACAACAAACGATGAGTTATTGTTTTTTTAGCTGCCATTTCCATCGGAACGCCACCGTACGCTTGGCGCTTATCGTTTTTCGCAGCTGAATATTTACGCAGCCAATTCAGGTAAAGTGCGCTTTGACAGCGTGTGACAGCTCAGCGTAAATTGAAGTTAGTCCCCGTTCACTCCCCCTCCTGCTCGTAGCTCCGAGTTTGCATTTCAATGCAATGCTAACAGCCTCAAACGCAGTAAACACCCAGTTTTGTAATGCCAAACCCTGCAAATAATGCCGCAAGCAAAAAAAAGGAAAACAAGAAAAGAAAGACAAAGATATTTAATCAAGGCCCGAAATGGCGTTCCACAATGCGGATCGATGGCAATAGATTGCCGGGAGGATCGCTAATTCCATTGGCCACGCAAATGTGTGAATACCAACTTGTTCTAAACTCCACCCCCAACCACACTCATCACCAGTAGCCTTTAGATGTTCTGCATGGATATGCCACCTCTATTGGCTTTTAATTATTCATTACAGAATGCCAATTTGTGAGTTCATTGATTCACTCTTCAAACCTTCTCCCCACTGCACAAAAGAGGCAGCTGTTGTGCGAAGAGAAACAAAAACACACCGTCTCTCACTGTAAGTTGGGCGGCTGAGCAAGGCCCAATTGAGTTTTTTTTTTTTTTTTTCTTCTTAGCAAGTTTTTTTTTTTTTGGTATTCCAACTACAGCTAAGGAGAACACAAATAGTGTTTTCAGGGCAGAAAAAAAACAAAGCTGTAATTTATGCGAACCACCAAAAAAAAAAAAAAAAAAAAAAACTGCAAGCATACACAGTAAACGAGGTCGAAATTACAATGTTTGGATTTCCGGGGAGGATCTGGATTGGTGAATGAGATTGTGCAAACTGTTTTATTTGAAAAGGAGACTTTTGGAATTTCATTTTTTTGGTGTGGAGGGGGTGGTGATTGGGCTTATTTGGTGACTGGGATTGTGCAAACTGAGGTTTATTTGAAAAGGAGACTTTTGGAATTTCCTTTTGGCGTGGAAGGGCGTTGACTAGGCTTATTTGGTGACATTACATGGTAGGCAAAACAGGCAGCCCAGGGGTCAGAATGTAGTCCTGACATCTTTCTTCCACGCATGAACTCAGCCAACTGATCATGAGGACAGTGAAGATAAATATGAAGATTTGATGAAGATGAAGAAGACAGTTCATGTAGACGAGGTTAAAGCAACTATTTACCTTTCTGGCATTTTTACACTTTTTTTTTGTAATCTTAAAATGCTCCTAATAAGCGTATGGCACACTAAAATGTAAAAGAAATCCATCAGGTGTTGAAACTCATCAATATTCAATTATCATATATTTTTGATAAAAGTCTGACCAATCACTTTCTTCAGTCCAAATAAAATGATTTGCCGAGCTTCCTGTTAGTCATCCGTTGCCGCGCCCCTTCCAGTTGCCAACCACTGTCACTGCAAGCGAGTCACTTGCCTCTCTGGCAGAAAAAAAAAAATGACGCATTTGACTGTAAACAAACGGGCAATGAAATGCTATAATTACAATAATAATGTTAATGGTTGTTTGTCAGACTACAAAGGGAACTAAACGTTACGAGGGCATTTTATTTTGTACCACATATAGAATTGAATATTATATAATTACTGTCGGTTAGTTTTCACTTACCGGTGCCTCTGAGTCTGACTGCATTGACCCATTTCACTCTCCTATGAAAAAGAACATAGCGTGCGGCGCGAGGAAGTGAGCAGCGTGAGTGAAACGGGTCAATGGAGTCAGATTCAGCGGCACCGGTAAGCGAAAACTAACCAACAGCATTTACATAATATTCAATTCTATATGTGGTATAAAATAAAATGCCCTCGTAATGCTTAGTTAGCTTTGTAGTCTGAGGAACTACCATATATTAGCTATATTTTTCTTTCGTAGGAGAAGTCTGAGAATCGGGGGGAAGAGGGCGGGACTTTGGAGGGAGTTGTTCATGTTCAAATTTTTACCAAGTGCTGTGCGACATGCCAGAAAGGAAAGAATTGCTGTCAAGCCCCTGGAGCCTGGAACCAGTTGCAAACGGATTTAAAATTACATGAGCTGATCCCAGTTGAGCTTTTAAAAACGCAGTGATAGTGCATTTAGGGCAAATTTAATTGGAGTTCGTAAATGCCTCCATAGGTAGATATATGCTACCTGCAGCTGTGTCTTATGGCATATAATTCTGCGATGTAGTCATGCAAGTTTTGTTATATGTGTGTGTGTTTTTTTTTAATGGTTTGTATGTTGTTTTTGAAACACTGCACTGTTGCTTTCTTGACCGGAGCTCCCTTTGAAAAAGTGATCCCGCAATGTCAAAAGGACTCACCTGTTTAAATAAAGAATTAATAAAAAGAAGATCAAAATATGAAGGAGGAACGACAAGATATTAAAAAAACAATGAAGACAAAGACAAAGGTTAGAAAAAAAGCAGTGGTGGAAGGAGGTAGAAGACGAGGTGTCGCAAGAGGGATCCTAACTCAAGGAGTACAGGACCGTAAACCCTCTCTCTCTCTGTCGCAGAGTATGCACCTCTTTTGACTGACAGTCTTTACATTACTGTAAAAACCATAAAAACCCTATCTGAGTCTTCCCTACTTCCAGGAGTATAATAAAAACAATCTGTCAGTCTCCAGCAAAACACAAACATAAAATACTCAGATCCCCCACCACAAGATGGCCAATATCAGGCTTGGAAACGAAATGTGATGGAGGGACTGACTTCCCACTGCATGACTGAAGGGAGCATGAAAAGGAATATCAACTCAGTAAGGAGTATCCACATATGGAATTTTGTTGTGAGATAACGAATAATTTACGAGTTTTGGTCCGGAAACGACGTGATGGGGTGATGAACAGATGGACGAATGAACATGCGGAAGGATAACACTCATTCCTATATACTCAGCCACTTTGTGGTGAGGAGTAATTTATGTGGCTAAATCAGGGAAAGACGTGATGGCATTGGTAAATATGTGAGCGACAAACTCCACTGAGATAGAGTCCTAACATGCATCGCCATTCACCCCATGGGTTTTCAGATCGAGCCCATAGAACTCCCTGGCAAAAGTCAGTTTGATCTCAGTGGGACTTACCTGGTTAAAAATAAAATAAATAAATAATAAATTTAAAATCAGACAGAAAAATATCAATGCATGTGTTCTGTCAGTGGCCCCATTAGCACGCCTTTCACAAAACCAAAGGGCATGACCGCAATACCGTGCGGCGCAGGAGGAATTTGATCATTTGTGTTTACGAAGACAAAATGACATTGACCCAGACCTAATCTCATTTATTAGTGTAAATGCTACCATGACCCAGGTCATCTATAAATCTGCCCCAGAGGACAACTAATCTCAGCGCGCAAAAATCAAGCCCTTTGTGCCAGCGCGACGCTATCGATGATTCGCCGAGACTTCAGAGTCTGCCGTCGTACTGTAACATCGACATTGGGAGCGAGCCAACAAGAGATTTAAAAAATATCCAAAGCATCCGCATCAGTGCCTTTTTAATTAGTGCTTTGTTACGCTCAATTAGATAAGTGTCCCCATTATAACGGTGGGGTTAGGTATTGATACTTGGATGTAATTTATTCAAGCTCACTCTTCGTAAGACTCTGAGAAAGTAAAACAAAAGTAACTGTTCAAGCGTGACTAAGAAAGTTATGAATATTCATAGAGTGACAAGCATAACAGAAACTTCTTGCCTGGAAATCTTTTCTTTATGTTCTATTCAATCAAGTGTGTTACTATACATGACTTTTACAACAGACTGAGAATTTTCTGTGAGAAACACTAACTAATAACATATCAATGATTGCACATTTTGAAGCATCGAGGTCTCATTTCCACATACAGCAAGCATCAAAATTCTTGGGACAGTCACACTTTTTTTTTTTTTTTTTTTTACTTTTGTGGTTCTTCAGTAGTCTTGAACTTTGTTTTCAAAAGGAGGGTGCTTTTTTCATCCGTATCGGCCAAATCGTTTAGAAATGACAGCACCATTTGTTGTCAGTCTGCTCATTTTTGGTAGTGACAAAACATATTTCACAAGTATCAAAACATTGGATAAAATAATCATTTTAACATTTGGTGGCATATCCCTTGAAGGCAATGACTACTTGAGGTATCTTCCCTGATGATTACTAGTAGCACCCAAAAACCGACAAAGTGCACCTTTTTCCGAGAAATTCCTATAAAAACGTAGAATACGCAGAGGTTTATTGTCCAAACTTAAGTAAACTAGACAGACTTCGGGATACCTCGGTAAAATTTTTCCGAGGTTAACCAAGTTGGTCTCAAATCATAAACCTCGTTGTATTCTAAGTCTTTATAGGAATTTCTCAGAAAAAGGTGCACTTTCTCGGTTTTTGAGTGCTACTAGTGGATGCTCTGCCAGGCCTGTACCTCAGTCATTTAAGTTCCCGCTGGTTATGGGAACTTTTTTGTCCTTCAGTCTCCTCTTCAGCATGTTCAACTGGATTCAGATTCGGTAATTGATTCAGCCAAAAAAAAAAAAAAAAACCCAAAAACTATGTCACTCTCCAAAGAACTATGGTTCTCACTGTGTTTACCAGCCTGGTTGTGAATCTCTCTATGTAGCAGACATAATTTACCAGGACACAGAGCTGAACAAAATGGAAAAGGCTTTGAACTCCATTTTTTCATTCCTTGACCAGAAAATCAATGGAGGTCGGCCATATTTAAGAAGATTCCAATACTTTAAATGAGATGGAGGGAGGAAAAAGGAACAGAGGTTTCTCCTCAGGTAATTGCAGTTAAGGAACATTGAGAACATCCTTTGCAGTTTTTTGTTTTCTGTAGTGGAGTGTGACACACAAACGATCGACCTGTGAATGTGCCTCTTCCTGTCTGCCCCCTGAGCTCCACCAGTAACTGTCTGTCTCTGCCGTCACTCCGAAGAGATGCACCTCGGACCGAGGAAATTTTATTTTGATGAATCGCGTTTTGTTTCTCCCAAACCACAACCACACACACACACACACGCACACACACACACACACACAGACACATACACTGTCTCTTCTTTTTCGGACTAGCTCAAAACAAGGAGACGACAGAGGAAAAAAGCGAGACGGATTATTGGAATGATGAAGTCGTCTTGGCTAGTCGGGGTGGAGGTTGGGGGGGTGGTGGCTCAGATTGAAACCATCATTTGCTAATCAGCGAGCCGAAACACAAACAAATACCGCCTCGTTCCAGTGCTTTGAAGCTCTGTTTGAAGGTGCCATGAGACTGAAGGCTGGAAACATCGCTCTCACCCTACCCCCCACCCACCCACCGGTGACTGACCACTGATCCCAGCTGCATTTCACCAGGGATGAAATCCCTTGTTAATGGCAGCCTTTCCACACCATGGAGGAAACTATATTCACGCCCGTCAATTTCCTCCATGCCGCCGCGTGAACCTTGTTCTGCACGCGCGGGTTTTTACGTCTAAGCGTTTCAAGTTATTACAAATTAATTTCTCACGCTTCGAGGCTGCGATGATTGCAGAATGTTCCAAAAACGCCGCCGGAACTGATTGGATATTTGTGTTATTTTCGATTTCCACTCTGGCGACACAGACAACCAGACCATCCTTCCGGACAACACCTAATTCCGCACCCCTAACCCGCCCCCCTCCCAGCTCAGCCCAAGAACATGTATTACCAGTGACAGGAAAATTACTCATAAAGAGGCAGTGAGAATGAGAGCGAGAGAAGTAGAGAAGTGTACATACAGCCTCCCTTTCTCTTTCCACCTAACCGAGGAGTGGATAGAAATATTCAAGATATCCCACGGGAGCACACTTTTTTCCCAGCATGCACTGGAAGCACCATTTTGCCGGCAGATAGCACAAAATTAGAGGGAAAAGCTCACCTGAGCAGACCTCCATTGAGTCTGTACACCGAAGCGGTAAAGTCACATTAACGGCGTTAAAAAAATATTAGCCAAAATGAGCAATCTCTTCAATTTGACTTTAATAGACCAATCACATCAATTTACAAGCAAAAAGCTACTTTCTAACGACATACTTCACCACTTTGAAATACATACCGCTATGAGCAATAATGTCAAAAAATAGCACAGGATTAAATAGCACAGGATCACCCACAAGGAAACAAATGCAGAATTGGAACTTTGTGAGGGTGGAGGGCAATTGCGCCCCCATAAGTATAAATAAAATCCAGCGATGAGGGCCACTTATCTTCAGCATAGCACCCCGTAACAAGATAGGTCGCCTACACTTACACGATTTCTGAACCGCCTGCATCCTCCGGTATAAAGTTGTTGAAAAATAATATTTTCAGAATTAAAGTCTGTGAGTGCCGAGAACCACTTGTTTTTAACATTGAGTTTTAACACAGCAATTCAATAATGTTGGCAGCTGTAAAAAAAGGCTGAATTAAAAATAGTCGTCTTTGTCCAAGATTACAGATGGCAAAGTTGTCAGGGGCTTGTAAAACAGAAAATAAGCTTAAGTGATTTCAAAAAAACCAACAAAATTTTACTTTGAAATCTGTAGCATCAATGTTAGAATAGGAGTTTGAACGTGATCATGTGCTTTTGGACAGATATACATTGCAGTGTGAACATTGGTCATTAAGAGCAGCCAAAAGCCAAATGACGAGCCTCAGACACAAGGAAAGTGAATGAACTTCAATCTCTATGCACTTATTTCAAATTCTCATTCTCATAAATATGTGAACGTTAGGCAATTTTGTATAATTTGTGAATATAGTACACATTTGCGTTAAGGAAAATTATCAAACAATTTGCAGGAACAAATAAAAATGAGAAGAAAAGTTCCTCACAACAGGCTGCATGCACAGGATTTTGAGATCAAGTCTATGATGAAAATCACAAGGTTTTGCTGAAATGCACTTATCATTATTGCAGTAATAGTCATGACGGAAACAATTGTATTCGGTTAATATTCGCATGAATACAATATTGACACACCATGAACAAAAAAGAAATGAGCATGCTAAAAACTTCATCAACTAACTGTGAAAAAGTGGCCCCTGGAATCTGAACAATAGCCCCTAAAATCTTTACAATAGCCCCCAACTCTTTGTAGCCATCCAAGAAATAGCCTCCCTACAAAAAAAAAGACATCTTTCACTGAATTTATGTGACCGTATCCATGTCCAAATCATCAGATGTAGCACAATAAATACGAGCTTTACGAAGCTCAAAACTAACCGTTTTTATTTCGGCAGATTCATAAATGGATTGATTCAATTCTCAAGTAATTTTTTTACACATGCAGTTCTGTGGTATAAGTAACTATCTTAACAGGCCTCTGTCAGTCCCTGAGTGCTTTGACTAGTGGCCACTACTCATTTTTTTTAAATATTTGCCATATGCTGTCATAGTTTTTTTTTTTTTTGCAATGATTTCCCTTTGCTACCTTCAATAGATTTACAGCGCTTGTGACCGACCTTCCTGCAATTAAGATTACCGACTATTCAGCCCCTTTAGAACTCTATTAATATTGTGGGACACTTTCAACGCAATATGCTGCTGGTAAGACCTTTTCTAACCAGTCAAATGCAACTTATAAACGATCAAATATAGAGTGATGACCTGTGTAAATTCTTTTGTAATCAAGGCTCAGAAACATCAATGTTAACATTTTTTTTTTTTTAAATGTTATGTTTTTTCCAATATTTTCCCCCCACCACCTGTCTGCGCACACACGTAAGGAGTCAGGAATGCAAACACCCAAACATTTCCAAAGCCACAACAAGCTTTTTCGCCATCCAAATGTACATCACTTTCCACATTCCACGGCACGCTAAGGCAAAGTTAAGTCTAAGAAACAACCGAGCCGTGGAGACCAGCTGACGCAGGAAGTTATGACCTCCCAGGCATGACAGACCGCTGTGATCACCGTTGTCAATTCCCCGGCAGAAACTGAGCAGTGCCTACTAATTACACATGGAGTAAAACCAACTCGAAACTGCAGGAATATCCTTTTCTAAAAATAACTACCCCCCCCACCCCAACTGA
This sequence comes from Gymnothorax reevesii, assembly GCA_029721435.1. Lineage (NCBI taxonomy): Eukaryota > Metazoa > Chordata > Actinopteri > Anguilliformes > Muraenidae > Gymnothorax > Gymnothorax reevesii. The sequence continues at coordinate 26,165,898 of CM056592.1, forward strand.
AAACTGCCAACCTCGCGGATGTACCGAAACTGCCACGAGAACAGAGGTGTTGCTGCACAGTACGTTGTCACCTACCGCAATCTGACTGCGAAATGCGACAGACAGGGTATCGCAGAAAGTCTAAAAATAATTGGAAGGAGAAGAATAGCGTATTGAAACCTTCAAAAAAATATCTTCGATAAACATACCTGGCATTTTAAAAACGCGAGGGTATGCTCGTCTCGCCAACGAAGCTAAAATTATTTTCAGGAGACGCCAAGAGAGAGAGAAGAAAGGCGAACAAGAAAAGAAAAGAACGAGGGGGGAAGAGAAGGAGATTGGTCGGTAGTTTAAAAAGATGCGATGCTAGATTTAAAAAGGCCGGTGACTTGCAATAAATGAATACTTTAACTTACATGCGGCAAAGTAAATGCAGCTGTGGCAAACATCAAAATCAAGGAATTATACAGTTCCATCAGCTATTTATTTATTTAATTTATCTTTTTTTTTTTTATTTTGAAGCCAGGCAGAGAATAATAAGGGCAGATGGCTGTTGGCTAAAGTCGAGTGCTAAAACAGGCTCTGCGTCTCCTCCTTTGATCTTTCCTTCGCGCTGGAGTGTTGATTCTATTAGCATCACTCAGTCCTACTCCAGAGCCGTGACATGAGGATGATGACGGGCGATATGGGCAATGCGGAACCATCATCAGCTCAGGATTATGGGCTTTCACGAGATGCTTTCATGAACAAAGATATAACAGGGAATGCGCTGAAAACAACCAAGAAAACGTTGCTGAGGTCGACTGGGGAAGGCTCTCTAGCCATACTTCCGGACTCAGAGTGAGTACCAGCACCAATGCTCGCCCAGCAATTGTAATCAGTGTTGTTCTGCGGGCTGTTAGTAATACCCTCCCTAATTGGTGGAGCTCATCTTTGAGAAGATGCCATTCTTACTGTATGTTATCACGGGCTTGAGCTACAATAAACCATGGGGCCAAGTCTGCGGTCCAGTAACACTGCGTCTGCGAGCGTGAGCGGTGGTACAGTTGCAGTCCTCGAAGAGATCTATACGAGAGCTGGTCGAAGGATAACAACAACAGGTATTAAACTACTGGAGGTCGGAAAGTAAAGAAATGGCCACGTGTTTCTTCCAATCATCAAATCAACTAGCAAATTAATCCGATTATTTATACATCCTGGTTGAAGACTTGGCCAAGCAAGTAACTCCAGGTGACTTGAGGAAAAAATACTGGCGATGACCTCTACCTTCCAAACCTGGATAACCACTAACAGCGGGCCATCAGAAAACTACCTGTGGGCAGGATTTGTGCTGAATATGGCGGTGCGGGGTGGGGGGGCAGAATGTGAGCCGAATGGGAATTTAGCCAGGGATTAGAGTCCAGCCCTTTGACTGGAAAAAGAGGCTTGTGTCCCAGCAGGTCTCACCTGTGTAAATAACTGGCAGCAGGTTCTCCGGATGTGGGCCAGACACAGGTCCGCCGTGGGCAGAATGCTGACAGTGTGCTGGCCCACGGTGGCCCTGAGTGCCAAACTACATGCTCCGCTTCCAGGCTGTTCCAACCCCCCCCCCCAGAGGGAAGCGGGTCCACTGCCCCGAGAGAACATTCTATGTCCAAATCCGAATACTGGCGATGGGTGGAGGCGACTGGGCAATTTGCCGACAAAGGGTTGCATAGTTGGCATAAAACTCTACCATGACTCTCTCTCTCTCTCTCTCTCTCTCTCTCCCCCTTTCTTTTTCTGTTTCTTAGTCAACCTGAATTTTTCACTTGTTTATCTCTCCTCCTCTCCCTCACTGTTTCTCTCTCTTTCGCTCTCTCAGTTGTTCGCCTTTACTTTCTTGATCGTTTTCCTTTTCAAAATTTAGAATTTTCCCTTGTCCGTATAAAGTTGGTTTTAAAGTCGGCAGAACATCGAAGCCCAAAGTCAGTCGGAACCATGACGGTTAATAATCCTAGTGAGATTACACTTCTCCCTGGGGACAATAACGCAGAACCTATTCCTGGTGGTGGCACGTTTACAAGTCTGGTCAGATCTCAGAGGGACATTTAAAGGAGCTCTGAAATAGACCTGCAGTCTACAACAGCCACGGACAGTGGCGCCATTCGAAACTAAACGCCCACGGCAAGCCGCTAAAATTCCAGCTTGATGCAGCTCCGCCTCACCCCAGTCCGCCTCATTTTTTTGTTTGTTTGTTTGTGTGTTCATTTGTTTAAAGGGTATCACAGACATCTCTACAGCCTGTTGGGGGCTCTCCAACAAATTAATATCATTGTTTATGAGTCGCGCGGAACACATCAAATAGACAAAATAAACATCCAGATGGTAGAAAATGGCGGACTGCAAACACAAGTTGGACGCAGCGCACTGTAGTGGTGCTTAACGAGTGCACGCAACATGCTTACACGGCCAGCAAAACACCCGGGCAGCGCCAGGCTGGCTAACAGGAAGGAATAAAATCCCAGAATGCAGTTTGAGTGGAATCGAGACTGGGACACCTCCTGTAAATCAGTGACTTCTGTGCGATCCAGCTCAGCAAGGCGAGCACGTATCCTCACACCAGGCCTGCCCCAGTGCACCGTGGGGGATCTACGCAGGCGGGAGGCACTCCCTTGATTAAAGCGGGGCAATTACTCTGATTATCAATCACTGCTGGCACACCAAAGCTGGCCTGGACGGAGCGAGGGGATTGAGCAACGGAACGACAGTGCCCAGAACTCAGGAACGAAGAGAGGAGAACAGTGTGTGCTGTTCCAGGAACTTAATGAAGGAACATAGTGATCACCCACAGACGTACTAGCATGCACGCACACACACACACACACACACTTGTACGCACCCACCTCTAACCATCTGAAAACTCAGAGTAGTGTCAAAACAGAGCCGGTGCGAAGACGTTTGTCCTACCACTCGCATGAACGCAAGCACACACCCACACACCCACACACACGCGCACGCAAGGGCGCATGCACACACATCTCCCCCCATCCAAAAACTCTGAGTAATATAAAAACAGGGCCTATGCAAACTGGCATGAACACAGACACACACACTCACGCACACACACAAACACACTCACACACATGCACACACACTCAGACACTCACAATGATACGCATAGGCACCTTTTTCCTCAAGGACACAAACACATACAGACTCTCTTGCATACAAACAGACTCACACATGCGGACGTGCACACCCACACACATACACACAAACACGCACATACAAATAACCTGAAATCATGCCCTCATTTCCCTCCCTACACCAATCTACCAAATTAAAAGCTTTGAGCTCACATTGATTTTCCAATCACAGCCTTCTCACAATAACAATGAATACCGGGAATTAGCACAGAAGCACCACCCTGCTCCCTCCAAAAACACAAAATCACACACACACACACACACACACACACACACACGGATACGTTTTATATCAACTAGGGCTTGGCATTTGGAGACCATAGTGACATCCCATCCTTTTGCTAATGACGCAAAAGTGCTTAAACGTGAAAAGAATTTTAATGTGACCCAGTTGATTTCATTAACTCTTTCAGAGGTATGCTCACAATTATGTGATTAGAATCTTATTAACACTATATTCAATTGGTGATTTAGTAATCCCTTCTTGTAAGTCAAAGCAATTGAGTTTTAGGCTCAGAATGCTGACAAACCATTACAAAAATCTACTCAAACAGATTGACTTCTGGAGTAGCAAAGAATTAAAAAAAAACCATAACCCTTTGAAGAATAGGTTTTTTAATGTCTTTAAGTGGTATTGTTACATGACCACATAAACGTAATCATTAGATGATGGTGTGCTTTTATGCAACGTAGAAGGAACACACTTTTATACACAATAGTGCCAGCTATGCGCAAATTATTTGAATTTTCATGCTTATGAGTAAGCGCGAGATACAGCTCCCATGAATGTCTATGTTCTTCTAGCATGTGTGAGCTAGCCTTTATGGCTTATATCTTAACATTAAAAAGCCATAAGATATGCACAGGCTGAATAGCTTGAAACACGAAAGAAGAAAAAAAATTATGTCAAGCACATGAGCAGATGTTCACTACAGCCCAATTACTCAGATGGGGTCAGACTATAAAACATTTGAGAAAAACCCTCAGCAATGAGACATAAACCCCACTGGAACAGGCCCATTAGTTGGCTGTGATCCTGCCGTTTTGGATACACACTGCTACTACTAATACATGGAACAATGCCGTCAGAAAGGAAGAATCAGTTTACTAGGACTTTCCCACAGAGGAAGTTGTGTCATCCATAATGTCCCGCCAACCCAATAAGTTTCATTGAGTTTACGGGGGGTCTGAACTGGAGTTACCGTCAGCGAGATGAATGTGACAACGGCTGAGAGTGAAGAAGAGATGGGGTCACATGGTTGCCTGAGGCATAGGCCACACCCTTTGTAACCCACACTTAAGCCATCAGCAACAAAAACCTTAATTACACGCTCCAGCATTACCAGAATAGCAGTGAGTCGCCCTCAATGTGAAACAGATGCGAGAATTATACCATTTCCTGTTGCGAAAAGGAGCCGAATGGCTTCAAGATGGAGCCCTGCTACCGTCCCCAGTGTTTAATGTGGCAGGAGCAATGTGGGCCCAGAAAATAACACGCCCAAAACAGTGAGGATGGGGCGGCAGTTGAGGGGGGATTTTGGGGTTACAGAGGGGTCTGGGAGTCTGCTTGCACATATGGGGACCATCTCCTGCAGGAAACGATCTCCATCGCAACAGTTGGGGTGATAGAGTTGTATTCTCTGGGAGGTCAGCCAAGAAGTTAGAGAGAAATATTTCAGCAACAAGGAGTAGCCAGAGGACAAGAACAAGGATCTAAAAAAATAATAATAATAACAAGAGAGAATAAAATAAGACATGGCTCTCCTGATAACCTGACAGGAGGTTCATTCTGTATGCCACTGCGGTGCTTTCTGGGAAATGCGGTCCCACACCCATGGTACATACTGTAACTGTACGGCAGGTGTTTTTTTTTTTTTTTGGTGAGGGCAGAGGAGTGAGAAATAAGCAGGAAATGCCAATGAGGCTTTTTATTTAGAGTACAGGAGCTAGCTTTAAGAAGACAGGGCCTTTCATTTCAGGCGTCTCATGTTCCTCTCTTTCCTGTACCTAAGGTGACAAAACCTTTGCCGAGAAAATGGCCGCCGAGTGAACTGAACACTGTGATGTTTTGTGTAGCGTCAGGCTTTTTCAGTGCTCGGGCGTTTTGCTTTTTTATCTTTTCATCTCCCACTCCTTATTGTGTGCTTATCTCTTCTTCTCTCTTTTTCCTTTCCAAACCCTTTTCTCCTACATTCATCATGTTGCTTTCATTTCCAGCGAGGCTTTATTGTCAGGATAAAAACAGATACAAGAACAACGCAGCAGGGCCACATGAATTGAAGTGCTCAGACAAAGAGAACTGCAGGATGCTAAGTGGCACACGCACGTATATTTACACATCTATTACAGCGGAGAAAATGGTCCAGTAATGTATCTACAGCCTCTAACATTCAGAAGTGAATGACCCAACCAAACCTTTGAGCTTCCGCCAGAGCTTTGAGCTTAACCCGGCATGCAGACTGAATCACAGGAGCTTCAGATGATAGAAAAATTAAAGGAAAAAAACCTGAATAAATGCTTGGATAAACAGAGCACATGCAGATACTTCTGTTCATTTTTATGGCATAGTTTGGGGCCAGGCTTCCTCTTGAAGGCATAATGATCACTGCAAACCAATGTAATACTTCCTGATCACCTTTATATCCTACGATGAAGCCTTCCAGCCACGATAATGGGCATGGTCTCTTCCAAGATGACAATTAGCCCACAGCAGCTCCACCGGGCACAAGGGGTCACTGAATGGTTTTATCAGTATGAAAATGAACTTAAGCATATGTCACCATCTTCACAATCGCCTGACCTCAAACAAACTAAACCCATATGGGTGTTATTTGAATAACAGAGTAGAGAGTGATCTCGATCACCATCATGATATCACCAAATTAAGTAATATCTCAGAGATGAAAGGTGCTCTGTCTCTCCTACAATGGTTTACACTTGTGGACTCCAGCGTGTTGAGGCTAATCTAGCTGCATGTGGAGGCTCAACCCCATACAAAGGGATTCCCCCCCCCATAAATTTGTCATTTCCGAATAATGGCACAAAAGCATATTAAAACGTGTATTCCATTAAAAATAATAGTTTAAAAGTATCTGTTTTCCCATCAGAGTTTCCTTCAACTTCCAAGAAAACTGCTCGTCATGCAGATTCAAAAATTTTACAAATTGCTTTCAAATGACATTGTGTACCAGCGGGCACCGCATCGATGAAATAAAGCTGCCAGTCATTTCCCACCAATCAACATCGTTGCACTGCGTGGCCAAATCCACCGAATTTGTGAATGGTCATTCACATGAGCCCTGAAACTTCCGCAGGAAGATGTTTTCTTTAGACATACAGTGAGACAGGGGTAGAATATCGCTTCATTGTAGCTTCGTTTTAACTGAGTCTCAGATGCTTAGAAAACGTGTCGTTGAGGTTCATGAAGCAAGTGCATATCCCAATGATTTGGTAGTGTAGGCTACAGGTATGTTCCTCTCGGTTCCTCTCTGATGGGGACCGTATTTGCCCAAGCCAGTCTCCTGCCGTTGGACCTAGTTGCGTGTATGATACCCACACAGCATCCCATTTTGAAGTTCAGGAGGGTGATCTGGCGCACCCTGATACCAGCGTATATTTCGGCGTCGAGACCCTATACTCGTCCATCGCAACACGTTTCTTCATGACCGCAGATGAATGTTCCAACCATCCTCACTCTATACTGACCGCAGGTAAATATTCCAACCATCCTCACTCTATACTCACTCTTATCCAGAAAGGGCCGGTGTGTGGTGTGTGTTCAGGCTTTCATTGCAACCAATCGGTTTCACGCCTGAGCCTGCTAATCAAGGTCGTTAGCAAAGACTCCAGGGTGTTGATTAGTGGAGTTTATCCGGTTGCCTGAAATGAAAGACTGCATCCACACTGGCCTTTTTTGAATAAGGTTAAGAACTCCTCCTTGAAACCATACCGACACTCTCTCTCTCACTCTCTCTCTTAGAATGTTTGCGTATTGAACATATGTATTTTAATCTGACAAATAATATTAATGTTTTTAAAAAAGTTTGGTGCGTTAGTGATGCCATAGGCTCAGTTAATGGTGAAGGGGGCTACCGAGTGTGTTTTTAGGCTTGGGTAGCCCTTCAAATGCAATAAGATACTTGGCATGTCTGTATTGTTGTGTGTTTTTTTTTAGTCTGGGTTTTTAAATGTTCTTTTAATTTCTTATGTTTTAATTTCTTTTGTTCAACACTATTTATTTGTGATAGAAGTATAAATTATTGATTCCTTTAGCAGGCTTTAGATGGGTTTTATTCAGTATGTTATTTATTGAATTTTTTCTATCTATTTTCCTGTTTTATTTCTTTTTGGGAGTTCTTTGAGTTATGCATTGGCAAATAATGGTGTTGGATGTAATTGTTCAATAAATGGGACTTTGAAAATCAAAAATCTCTCTCTCTCTCTCTCTCTCTCTCTCTCTGCAGCGTCGGGTGATTGAAAGGGACGGTGCATACATCATTAAAGAGAGCTCGATGTTGTGACTCCGGTGGATTTCTTATTTTTTTTTCTCAAGTATGCACCTCATTTCTGAAGCAAGAAGCAGATGTCTGACAGGAAAGTAAGATTAAGGGAACACTGAGGAAAACTTATTATACGAGGCAATTATATTTGCCGAATTTTCGGATGGAGAATTTTTCAACCGCAGACAAATTGGGAACACAGACACACAACAAGACACGATAAAAAATGAAATAAAATAATGATTTTTTTTTTACTTATTTATTGTCGTGTCCCTCCTGTCCTTTGATTCCCTCTGTGAACCTGCCTGTCTCATCTCGAAGCCAACAATCCGACACTCGCACGCACACACACCTCTCTTTCTCTCTCTTCATGCCCCCCTCTCTTTTCTAAACCTCTCACTCCCTCCTCTTTCCTCCCCACCTCTCCTCTCTTCACCCTTTCCTTCACCCTCCATCCATCTCTGCCAAATTCCTACAAGCCCTCCATCTCACTCCAATTTCTCCAATTCTCCCTCCGAAAATCACTCATTCCTCAGAGGCCTGATATCCAATGTGTCAACCGTCCCTCTTATGTGCTCTGTCTGTTTGTCTGTCCGTCTGTCTGGGCTTGTGTTAATGTCCAGGCTTATCAAAGCTAAAAAACCAGAACCAGCGCCAAGTCTATTTTAATGGTCTGCTCAAACAACACAGCCCTGTATCACGACCACTTTTAGAAGGTCCTACAGGGGGAGCTCACTTTTGATTTGGGCTATTTAATCCTCACAGTCGGTCGGACATCTCCTCTGGACTACACGCCCCACCCCGTCCGCAGCGACAAACTCCTCCCCTCACACCAGCGAGGCCCAATCACGCACCACAGAGAGCCGAGATTATGCAGATTTTCCTTCCAAACTAATCGCTACATGGGCTGATTTCACTGATTACTGCAGCTTCAAGCGGAGAGGACAGATGCGATTGCTGTAATCAGCAGGCGTAGTGATTGGTTGGAATGAAAGCCAGCATATTCTCCGCCCTCCATGGCACATGATTGGGCACTGCAGTCTTGCGCGTAGAAGAGCACCTTATGCCTGAGTCCCCATTCTCGGTGAGACAAAGGACGGTGGAGGCACAGAAGAGCAGGGGTGAGAAACTCCATTTTTCTGGGTGAAGAAATGGGCAGAAATGAAAGCAATGGACTGAGGAGAGAGTGAAAGTAGAAAGAAGTGCAGTGTGAAAGAGGGAGAGAGTTTTATCCAAGACACACGAGACGAGAAAATTTAATTTCGGCTTCTGCCACAGTGCACCTCCACTCGCTACACGGCTTCTGTCCCTCAGCGAGAGAGGGAAGAACGGAAAGAAGAGAGGGATGAGAGAGAAAGAGGGACAAAGGAGGGAAAGAAGCTCTTTGAGTCGTGTGACCATGCGGGACCCTCTTTGTGAAATGGCACATTTGCATTTGCACTGAGTGGGGTTTAGTTTTTTTCTTTTTTCTTCATTAAGCCTTATTAAAAATATGCAAATGCAATCACCCTCCTCTGGTGGGCACAGAATGAGGGTCTGAGAGAGACAGCTATGGCGTTACAAAGTCGCCAACTGAGGAGGATCATTGGTGGGTCCCCCAATGTTCCATACCCTCAATCGCCCCAAGAACCAACCAACTCCTGAATCCTCAAAGCGCTCGGATCACCCCGAGACAAACCAATCCCTGAATCCTTCAAATGCTCTGATTGCCCCGAGACAAACCAACTCTTCAATTGTCCAACCGCAACCAACTCCTGAATCCACCAACCGCAGCCAATTCCTGAATCCTCCAACTGCAACCACTTTCTGAATCCTCCAACCACAACCACCTCCTGAATCCTCCAACTGCAACCACCTTCTGAATCCTCCAACCACAACCACCTCCTGAATCCTCCAACTGCAACCAACCTCTGAATCCTCCAACCGCAACCACCTCCTGAATCCTCCAACTGCAACCAACTCCTGAATTGTCCAACTGCAACCAACTCCTGAATCCTCCAACTGCAACCAACTCTTGAATCGTCCAACCGCAACCAACTCTTGAATCGTCCAACCGCAACCAACTCTTGAATCGTCCAACCGCAACCAACTCCTGAATCCTTACATCTGTCCTAAGACCTCGCCACCCCAACAAATGATCAACTCTTGGAACCACCAGCCCACCCCAACCCCTAATCATCCCATAGATGGGTTTCTGAGACCCCACCTATGCGCCCCCAGCCACACACTCCGACACACACCTGTTTTTCAGCGAAACACCCCCCCACCGCCCGCCACATACCCTCATCACTCCAAAACCCATTTATTTCAGAACCCTCCACCACCACCGACCATCGTTCAAACCCCCACACCTCACGTACTCCGAAACTAGGCTCCGACACCCCACCACCCCCTGTACCCCACCACTGCCTCTCCAACTGTTTGATCTTACAGCTCTCTCTCTCACTCTTTCTCTCTCTCGCTCGCTCTGAGTGTTGGGGAAAACATATTTCTCGACCTCTGTATCAATTTTCTCGCAGCAAAGGGAGGGGAAAAAAGTCTTCCATCAATTTCACAAGCTGAAGGTCTAATCAAAGTCAATTGACACATGCAGTCTCTCCCAGCAAAATCTGGTCCCAAAGTCCCAAGCTGCTGAGTAACTACACTTCTCTGTTTTTTCTTCTCTCTCGGGCAGTGCAGTGCCGCAGCCATTAGCATCGCCACCTCACAGCAAGAAGGTCGTGGGTTTGAATCCGGCCTGGGGCCGTGCTGTGTGGAGCGTTTGTATTCATGTGGGTTTCTTCCTACAGTCCAAAGACATCCATGCGAGGCTGAATGGAGACTCGTAATTGCCGATTGGCATATAGCAGCCTGAGATGAGATAACTGAAAGAGTCATTGAACAATACATGATCAATCGATCCTTCTCTTCCTCCCTTGCTCAATGCTATTAAACCAGAAACACCCCAGAATCCATTTGTCCCAAACGTTATTGGTCCTTGATATAAGAAAACTGCACAAATACTACAGCAAATTGTGAGTGGAGAAAATAAAATGTATTTGATGAAAGCAAATATGTATATAACACTATATTATAAAAGCACGGACCGTAAGGCAATCGTTTGATTAAAATTGTGAGGCGTAGAGGCGAATGAAGTCTGTCTTTGTACCAAACACTATAGAGCACACCGTATCTCAGTAGCATTACAACATTACATAAATATGTCTTTCCATAAAACAAAGTCCAGATGCAGATTGCGCAAAGCCAATTTGTATGAATATTTAAACAGACTGCATCGCAAGAGCCAAACGGAGATAAATTTTGTGTGTCTTCAAACTTAACCTATAAAAATATCGACCATTCCTCCTGACATTTCGCTAATCGCTGACTGCAATTAGGCCGAACATAGCACACAGGGCAGTGCTATGCATTTTAAATGCAGGTTGTGCTCTTGTTGCGTGTTTCGTTTGATTGACAGTGTATGTGAGGTGAAAGGAGCTCTTACTGGAGTTTAATAATCAAAGCACACTTTGGAAAAGTCCCTGCTGGTCCAGAATCCGGAACAGAAATGGGCTTTTATGCTTTTTGAGATACACTGGTATCCAGTACTTCGACAGTAACACAAATCCAAATGCCTTTAGTTCTTATTTGTAGACACTAAATGCCCTCTAAATCACGTGCAGTTAGCCAGCTTTCAGGTTTGCCCAAGCCAGTCTCCTGCCGTTGGACCTGGTTGCCTGTATGATACCCATGTATCACGCAGTATCCCATTTTGAAGTTCTGGAGGGTCAGCTTAAGGTTTCTTAGACATAATGCTTGAACACGTGCGCAGGTGTGTGTGAGGTCTGAGTGTGTGTGGGTGTGCGTGCTTGTTTGTGAGTTTGAATTTTTGCATGTGTGCGTCTGAACAACAATACGTTTGTTTGAGTGTGCTCAGAAGAAAGAGAGTTTGTGCTTATACGTCTGAATATGCGTGTGTCTGAGTATCTGTGAGTGTGCGCTTCTGGGCGTGCATCTGTGAGTGCATGTGTACCAGTGATCAATATTGTGTCTGTGTGCATATGTGAGGGAGAGACTATTTTTTTCGGAGGGGGGAAGGGGTGTGCGAGTGTGTTATTCTGTTTATGTGTGCATGTGTGACTGCGTGTGTGTTTGCATGTGTGCATTTATGAGTAATGCATGTCTATGTACTATGTGTGTGTATGTATGAAAGTTTGTGTATGTTTGTAAGTGCATATGTGTGAATGTATGTGTGTTCGTATGTGCGTGTATTTGAATGTGTGCATGTGTATGTACTATACGTGTGAGTGTGTGTGCCTGTTTGTGATTGCATGCATCTGAGTGTGCCCGTATGTGCATCTACTGCATGTCGTGTATTTCTCTTTGAGCGCGTGTGCCTGTGTATGCACTATATTAATGTGTGTATGAGAGTGTGTGTAGGTTTGTGAGTGCATATCAAGGGCTGACTGCAATAAACAGTTTTGTCCAGATGTTATATATTGGACATAACTGTTACTGCAGTCAGCCCTCAATATAATAAACAGGAATGTGTTTTTGTATGTGTGTGCGCATGTATTATATGAGTGAATACGTGTATTTGTTTGTATGTGCATGTATTTATGTAATGCACGTGCATATCGTTCTAGTTATGCGTGTGCGCTTGTGAATGTACTATATTTATGTGTGTATGAGTGAGTGCATGTACAATATAAGTGTGTTTGTATGTGTGTGGGCATGTACTATATGACTGTGTAAGTGCATGTGTTTGTGTGTGCATGTATTTATGCACTGCATGTCAGTGTTTGTAAGTGTGCGTGCATGTACTGTATGAGTGTGCATGCACGTGTGTGTGTGTGTGTGTGTGTGTGTGTGTGCGCGCTTAAATGTCTGCTTCACAGTAAAGGTCACAGGGGATAATAGTGGCTGACACTGCTCTGACTATGCGTTGCAGGTAGTGCTGAGTGCTTGGTTTAGAGTGGGGGAAATTAAGTCCTGTCATCAGAGCCACAGGCAGTCACCTGACTGAGGGCGGGGCTCTGCTGTCAGATTCTATTGTGCATTCAGTCTTCTGTCTACAGGACTCAAGACAAACAGGGTCACATGTGTTTGCACTCTCCTGTCGTACTCACATGCAGGCACGCGAAAACACACGCTCACTCTTTCACACACAGATAAACACACACACACACACACACACACACAATTTCACACGCACACACAAACACATACAGACAACCACACACACACATACACACACACACAGACACAAACACACGCACTCTGTTTCACAAACTCACACACATTCACACACAAACATCCAAACACACAAACACACCCTCTCTCTTTCGCACACATTCACACATATGTGCCGACATGCTCACACACTCTGTCTTTCACTCACAATCATACACACTCACAAAAAAAGCACACATAAACCGGCACAAACTATTCAAAAAACATATACACTACCTCATCTTTCACGCACAAAAACAGGCATGAATACGCATAGACAAAAACACACACTCTCCCTCGCACAAACACACGCATATTTCCACATCCCCCAGTGTAAAGACACACAAAGCCCAGACCTGAATTTCTCCTCCTGATTAGAGACGGGCAGCAGCGACGGACTCGCCTGCAGCAGCGGAGGAGAGGAACTCAAACACTGCTGCGGCAGCAGGCGAGGGCCTGTTCGGTGAGGCTCATCCCCGGCTTGTTAAATGTCAGACTGTGGTTAGGATGCATTAATTTTTCAGTGTCTGTCGGTAAGACAATCGCCCTGATTAAATGCTCGACATGTAGCGAGGAAAGACGGCCCCACTTCAAAAAGGAAAAGGCTGCAGATTGGTGCGAAGTTTCAACCGGCCAAACGAAGGATGAGAGAGAAGGATGGAGAGATAACAGCAATAGAATGAGAAATACAGAGAGAGTATAGAGAGAGCGAAACTGTGTGCAACACAGAGGAATAGAAGAGAAAAGATAGAAAAGTAAGAGGAAGAGTGAAATACAAGAATAAGGATATGATATTTAGGGGTGAGGGGCATGAGAGAGAGACAGAGAGAGAGAGAGAGACAGAAAGAAACAAGGAGAGATGGGGGGATGGAGAAAGAAAGGATAAAAGGAGGAGGGAGATGCCGCTTGAGAAAATCCAAAACAGAACTTAAGATGACCGAGGACAATGGAGGGAGAGAGGACACACAGTCTTCGGCGATCAAACATGAATGGAGGGCTCCCGCCAACAGCTTAGCTTTACCCCCTTCGTCCTTTTTAACCCTTTAACTGCCCACTCAACCTTTCGGTAGAGCACATTTTGAGTCACCGTATCTCACTGAAAGATGTGTTGAACTTAACTGATTGGATTCTTTTCAGCGTAACATTCCTCAACCGAGCGTTAGAGATGGCTCAATCAATTAATCTTTCAATGAGACACAGTGACTCAAAACATGCTTTACCAAAAGGTTGAGGCATTTAAAGAGTTAAAGGTCCTACATCCTTCATAGGAGGCAAGGAAATGAAGGAAGGAGAGAACAGGAAATATCAAGTCACACTGGTCCAAGTGGCTATCAACTTGCACTTGTTGAATGTTGTTTTATGAGTTGTACTGTAGCCGTTTGGTGGAATCCATTTTCCCTGAGACAGTAATTGTATCCTACACTATAAACTGTGAAATTACCACACAGTGTGCACCCAGATGAAATCATCCTGGAGCACTTTTCCCAGAAGCTTTGTTGCAAGAAAAGCTCTAGTTCAAACTATGCAAGTTGCAAACAAGCAATAATGCTTTTAAACGTACCCCTGGTATCAGTAAGCAGGAAACAAAGCAGTTGAGTAAGGCGCCCCCTGTGGGAGGAAGAGGAACAGAATCGCCCAGCTCTGAGCTTCTACAGTCCCAGCAAGTTAGCGGTGTCACGATGGCCGGTTTGTAACCAATAACTCCCTACCCCGTCCCCCCCATCTTAATTTATCTCTTACTGGCTTGATTAAAAGATAAAGGAAGTTGATTAATTATTCATCTCTTTTCCTATTGCTTTCAGGTGCTCCACACGATAATAAAATCCCCCTCCACTGGAACGGCCTTGATCTACCTGCTCTCGTTAGCCACGCTTTAGCTAGCCGCCATTTACTGCCCAATGCCTGTCGTGCTCGGCTCTGTGTCTGCTTGCTTCTGAGACTCACCACCCCAGATGCCATTTTTTTTTTTTTTGCAGCCAGAGGTACGACGGTAAAAGCTGCAGTGTTTGAGTTTCCCCTGCTTTCAGCCTCCACAGGCGACTCACTGTTCCTTTGCTCAGCAGATAAAAAGCCTTTGGTGCAGAATATGGACACACTCTGGAAAATCCATGTTACCTTTTCAAGGAGACACTTCACTCAGCAGAAAGCCTCAAGAAGCGTGGATTTCAAAGGGAGTCTTGGTACGGCTACTGGATGTAGTGAAATAAATGTGGGGTACTAGAATTGGAATACTGAATGGCAGCATCGCTAATCCAAATAAACCTCAGTTGTGTCTTTGCGCTCACATACATGGATGAGCTTTGTGTGTGTGTCATGGTTCAAATTACGGGGGGGATTGGGGGGACGGACCCCCCTAATTAAGACTTTAACCCCCCTAAAAGAGGTAAAAACAACACGTTGGAGGGGTTCAAAACATTTATCCTTATCCTACCTATCATCATAAATATTACATTATATTTCTTATACTCATGCCTGGCAGAATCTTGTAAAAGGATTTCGGACACCCCTAAAGTGGACCATACCATTGACATTGACCTTAGCTAAACATCTCGTCTGTCTGTATCACTCCCATCAATGGCTCGTGTGTGTTTCGCCCAATGGTGAAGGCTACTGTAAGTAGCAATCTAGCTAGTTCAATGACTTTAGCTTCTTTCCTACAGAGTTTCTGAATTAAATAGAGTCAGGTGTGTACGGATGAACGCTAAAATGCATCTGTGGTCTGGCATTTTAGTATAAATAGAGGATCTCTAATGAGTGAGCCCAAGATATCGATTTATGTATGAGACGAGAATAGCAATTTTAGTTTATCTCAAGCCTTTGTCGAGGAATAACGCTGAACAAAAATGATAGCTAGAGTTTCATAAATTTGACATCTTATGCTCACAAATTTGAGATCCAGTTTATTCCATAAATGTCAGCATCGTATTATTTGGAAAATTTAAGAAAAGTATTAGCTTCTAGTTGGCTCTCTATTCAAGTCCATAGGAGGAATAATTACCGATCTACCATGCTAACGATTTTCGCCATTAAATGCGGCACGGTGGCACAGTGGTTAGCACTACTGCCTCACAGCAGTTCGAATCTGGCCTGGGGCCTTTCTGTGTGGAGTTTGCATGTTCTCCCCGTGTTTGCGTGGCTTTCCTCCGGGTACTCCGGTTTCCCCCACCCACAAAACATGCAATATAGGAACACTCCAGTATGGCGTGAATGTTTGGTGGTGGTCGGAGGGGCTGTAGGTGCATACTGGCAGCCACGCTTCTGTCAGTCTGCCCCAGGGCAGCTGTGGCTACAGAAACGTAGTTTACCACCATCAGAGTGTGAATGAATGAATAATGTATCCATTGTGAAGCGTCTTTGAGTGCCCAGAAAAGCGCTATATAAAATTGATGCATTATTATTATTATTATTAGTTTTGCACAATAACGACTCGTTCAACTCATTGATATCATGGCCAAAGCAATGGCATGCTTGCTAGCAAACTATTAATCCCATTGATTTGAAAAATCCGCAAACTAGAAACCAACGCAAGCGATAATTGGCGGTTACCAGCAGGAGGATTGGTAATGTTACCCTGTTTGCCTGTGATTGGAATCTGATCAATTAGGATGCTAGAGAGCTGCATCGCATGCATAGACCGTGTAAAAAGGTCGCACGTGTGTAACACCAGACCTGTTCTAATGGGTTGTGTCACACCAAATTTTAGACATTTATGGGAGCAATGAGACAATTATAACTAATTACAGATAAATTGCAGTTTGACATGAATATAAACAGTGGTGGAAGAACAACTCAGATCCTTTACCAAAGTGAAAATATCAATACCATAGAGTAAAAATACTTAACTACAGGTAAAAGTCCTGCATCTAAAATCCTACTTAAGTAAAAGTAAGATATTAAAGTACTGGTTTTCCTGAAAATTGTACTGTGACTGATGTATTAAATAAAAGTAACATTGTTAATGCTGATGGGTGAAGGCAGAACATTCAGTGTAGAGCTGGTTTGAACTGCCTTGAAAGGGTCGCAGAATAAATCAGAGAGGTTGTGAGATGATGGATTGGGTAGAATAGAAGAAAAAAAAAGTTCTGCAACATAAATTTGGATTAATTTTTCAGATCTTTTTTTTTCTTTTTTGAATTGTTGTAATACTGGAGATTTTTGGGCCTGAAACAGTTATTTATTTGAAGTCATGTGAAGGGAAATGCCTTTGGTGGAAATGTAAACTACTGACAGACATCTGAAATGTGACAAAGCGCTCAAATACACACAATTTCTTTGTTAACGCCCACAGGCCAAACAGTTTAGGAGCCACTGGTTTAATCCTGAATAATGCAGTGTAATTTTATCAGATTATCTAAGAAGTAGTGGAGTAGAAAGTATAATATTTCCCTCTGAAAGTAGTGTAGTGCATATATATGTATATACATCATCAGACATTACATTAAACAAGCAAAATACTGAGATACTGTCAGGATTGTCAGACTTCAGGTCACTGAAAAATGTGCCTGTGTAGTACTGAGTTCCTTTTATGTCCTGGAGAAAAAGTTGACCCCCCCGATCGTCACTGTATAATACGCACTCTTGTGTGTGTGTGTGTGTGTGTGTGTTCACACTTGGTGCAGTGTGAGTCAAGTACGTGTGTGTGAATGTGAGTGCCTGTGTGTGTGTGTGTGTGTGTGTGTGTGTGCATGTACAGAGTGCATGTGAGAACATGAATTTGTGCATGCGAGCACACCTGTGTACTGTATATGCATTTATGAATGCATGTGTGCATTGAGTAGGCATGAGCCATGTGGGAGTACATGTGTGAGCATTTGTATGTGGGCGCGCTTGTCTGTGGGCGACTGAGTATGTGTGCATGTGTGTGAGAGTATGTTTGTGCGTGTCTGTACGTGTGTGTGTGTACTTCTGTGTGTGCATGAGTAAAAGAGTAAGTGTGTGTTTGTGCATGTAGGGTACATGTGAGTCATCCGGGAAAAAAGGAGAGGGTGTGGGGGGAGGGGGGTAGAGATCTAGACCCCGTCTGGGCTCAGCGGTCGCCGTGGAGACAGGTGCAAGGCATTATAGTCTCAGTGAGATTTCCAGCTGTCACTTCCTGATTAAGGAGAACGCAGGCAAAGGCACAACGCCCCCATCCCCCCCACCCCACCCAACCCGGGACACCCCCCCCACCACACCACACCAGCACCCCACACTGTCCCCCTAAACCACCCATCCGCCAGCCACTTCAGATAGCAGCAGGACACAAACCCCACGGCACTACAGCATAACAGCTTTAAGTAAATGGCGCCGCAATACGCCGGGAAAGACAGACCCGTTGACTGGGGCCTGTTTAGAGTCGCGCGTCTGATTGAGTGGATGCACAGGGGGTGGCAGAGCCTGAAATACAAACACTGCTAAATCCATGGCGACCGCACAGAGCGGCATGTAGCGACTAAATTTAACTCCGCAAAGCTCAGACGTTATTACCTCTCATTTTTCTGAAGGACTAGCATGTTCACTCGCTGATTGTCAGCATTAAATGATCCATTATGTCAGAGTGAGAACTTAGTCCTTTTCTTTTTATACAATTTTTGGACCCTTGTTTGCGCGCGCATGTGTGTGTGTGTGTGCGCGCACGGGATGGGAGTGTAGCGTGCATTCTCTGTAAAAAGTCGTTCAATGTGCTATCTCACATGAGCTCTTTTCATGCTCTTCACAGAAAAATGAGTGCCATTTCACATTTTATTGAAATTACAGAATCATTAGATTTCTGTCTGTTGAAGATTAGTAACTTTCATCCAAACATTACACAAGGTCACTAACAGATAAAAGACTGCTAAATATGCTTAACGTCACATTATTTTCAAGGGTTCTAAACATAAACCTAACACTTTATGTGTGAAAAAAAGATGAATTCTCATACAGTAAATGTGCTGCAGTTTGGAAAACAAGTGGGGACACTGCAGGCTGCGGTCAAATGAGCCGGACACATTTTTTTTCCAAACGCGCCGCACAGACTACCCACCTCCACCGTTAGGGAGTATGAACAGAAGAGGAAGAGAACAGAAATCAATACTTCACAAGGCTCAGATATCCCCCAGTGATGCTGGAGAAGCCAGAATTCGGAACAGAATGCTTGAATAGGCTGGAACTTTTGAGCGAGGCAGAGTTGGCTGACGGGTGGGATTTTTTGAGCGAGTGGCGTGACCTCCTGATCCGCCCGAACTCAACCCCTCGGAGACATCCCCCGAGAGGAGAGGCCGTGTTATCGTAGATGCTGGGCAGACGTGGCACAGCTTGGGTGGGGCCACTCTCACGCACGAATAACACACGCCACACTTCCTCCCTGGGGATCTGGGTGGGTCGGACACCCCCCATCCCCACACAGACGGGCAGCCATGGGCTGTCGCACAAGTGTGCTTCAGTAGTGACGTCGCAGCAGGTAACTGAGCTCTGAATGACGGCTACTGACCATCCCTGTGTCCAGTGTGGAGGTTCTGACCAGAGCAGGGAGAGACAAGGAGAGTACTGACTGATAAAGCACAGTTACACACACACACACACACACACACACACACACACACACACACACACACACATTTAACCACCCACACGCGCACACATTTTAACACACACGCACGCGTGCGCGCACACACACATACACACAAACATATGAACATACACACCCACATAAACACAAACATTGTATTTTCATGTACACCCACAGACACAAACACACACACACACTCACATACTTACACACACATTATGCTTGTGTGGACAGACACACAAAGAGACACATACACACCAACAGACACTCTCACACTCACACGCAATCATGTACGCTGCGTATAGCAGAAGCAGAAGTCTGATTTCCCCGTCCCCAGCCCTCATTAGACACAAACACAGACCCTTCTGTTACCCTGGCTTTACACTGCAGTTAACTATATGCACAATAAATTCAGAAAAAGGAGAGAGACGCACACAGTACATACAAGAATGCCTGCTCACCTATGCGCACTCACGCACACAAATAATTACTCACACACACACACACCAACAAACCGAGACAGAGCACGCACAAAGAGTACACGCACACACACGCACATAACCAGAGAAGACCGAAGCAATCCACATCCAGGGCTACCTAATCTGATCCAGGCTACCGAGAGGCAGACTGATTACACTTTAACAGGGACAGAAATAGCGCAGCGACACTGACAGATCACACAGTCCTCGCTGACACTTGCCTCGGCAGGGCACCCTGGGTAAAGTGTTGAAGAGCCGGAATGGCCGCTCTCGCCTTCTCGACTCTTTCTTTTGTATGGACTCCCGGGAGAGGCACAGAGGAAGGTTTGCTCAGAGAGCTGCTAACAATGGGCTGGTATTGTGCTTTTTCCCTTCAATAAAAAGTTAAAGAGGGCCTGAATAATAGATATGAGTGCGGAGTTCGCTAGCATTCCTGCGTCACTCCACTCTCTACAGCATGAGTCCTATTGGAGGACCTGCTTCACAGCGTGCTATCCCAGCAGGCACTGGGGGGAAGAATACTGCTTCTTCACTGAGATACATTTATGCGCTCAATATAGACTCAATACACATAACTCTACGTGAGCTTTTTACTTCCTATATACTTACAAAATAGTAAGTAGAGGCACACTAAGGACTCAAAGCAGTTGACCATAAACCTAGGACAGAGGTGGGTAGCGAGGGCCGTATCTGTCCCTGGTTTTCACACCAATGTCAGGCCTTTAATCAGTTGATTGTCTCAATTAGCCAAACCATTTATGAAATCTGACGTTTCATGTGCATTTCTTTAAATTATCATGAAACTACAAAGACTAGTCTTGTCTCCCTTCTTAAAACATTTTCCTTTGATCGTATCTTCGCGAAAATCTATATTTGTGTATGCAATCACAAGTATGCCTGGGTAATTGATAGGAATAAAAACCTGCATACACACCGGCCGTCCAGGACCGTGATTGCCCACCCCTGACCTAGGATATGCTCACTGTATACTACACATACTATGCACTCGAAATATACCAACAACACAGTCACTGTATACCAACTAAATATTTATGATTCAACCAGTATTCCCCATGCACTTGCAAAACTATACTCATTACATGGTCACGATACCCCCAGTTCATTCTTATGCTCACTCATTATATGTACTTACATCCTTGCTACACACTTAGTATGCCCACAGACAAACAAACACAGACACACGCATGCAGTTACGAGCTGTGAACATTATCCTTGGCTTAGCTGCTGTTTACACACTTAGTCCTTTGAGTACACTGCGGGAGCTATAAAACAGAGGCGTGTGTGTGTGTGGGTGTGTCTGTATGCGTGTGTGTGTGTGTGTGTGTGTGTGCTTGCGTGTGTGTGTGTCTGTGTGCGTGTGTGTGTGTGCGTGTGTGTGTGTGTGTGTGTATGTGTGTAAGAGAGTCCACATGTCAGTTTTTTGTCTCTGTGTCTGTGATATTGAGTGAGAATGTGGTTTTTTTACATACGAACTTGCATCCTAGGCATGTGTATCTGAGTATGGATGTGTGTGTGTGTGTGTGTGTGTGTGTCCGTGTGTCTGTGTGTCTGTATCTCAGTGGATGTGTATAAACACATGGGCACTTAAATTAGCTAGTTTGAGTGTATGTTTGAACGTATGTGAGCAGGTGCTTGCGTGCATGTCTATATTTTATACGAAGGCACATGTCTTCTGACCAGGTTGAAACCCAGATATCAAAAAGTGATTAAATCAACATTGTGATACTGTCAGGCTGAAGATTGCAATCAACATTGATGTCAGACATTGAACAAAACATTGAAAGTGCTTGCTATGATCAAGAAGGAAATAAAGTTGAATTTCCAATCAGTTCTAACAATGAATCAACCTTGATTCAACTATGATATGATCAACACTGAAAGAATGTAGAATTGCATCAACATTGATTCAACTATATATGCATTGCATTATACATTGAAACAATGTTATTATTAAAGGGCCATTTCAACACTTTTCAACCCTCCACTGTATGTTTTTATTATGCATCATTAAAAGATAATATTTTATTTTTATGGTATAGTTCATCAAGGTGCATGCCAAAGTAGTCTACTAGCCAGTGATATCACTGCCATATGCCTGAATGGCAGTGATGTCACTAATAGACAAGTTGGGAGCAACTCCCGCAGAACTTTAACACCAGAGTAAAATGATTATTTTTTAAATGAGGCATATTAAAAACATACAGACGAAGGTTAAAATGCTGAAATGGTCCATTGAATATGCATTAAATATACAAAAACCCCACTTTACAGGGACATGTTTTGGGGGACCCCATGCATAATTATTTCATAGGTGAATACTCTAAAATGTTGCAAGCTTGTAGATAGGCAATTTCCATTTTTTTTAAAGAAACCAAGGTTGAGAACAGCTGCTTTACTGCATGAAACATAAAACACAATAAAACAGACCATTATTCATTTAATTATTTATTAAAGATTCAAAAGAAATTACACTTTTGTCCTTCTTTTGTACATTTTAGCACACACCTTTTCTTTTGATCTTTGAAGGTTTCCTGTCTGGCTCAGGTGGAGGAAGCACCTCACTGAATTATCTGGCCATCTATTAGCCCGGAAAATCCAGAGGACACAAACATGGCCATCATGTCCATCAGCACCATTGACACAATGCCAATTCATTGTTGGGCATTTCAACATTGAAAAATCATCATCTATACTACACTGATTCAACAACAGTTTTTCAAATGTTGAAATGGCAACTGCAATTAAACATTGAATCAACATAGATTTTTGAACCTCAACCAAAAATAACCAATCTGACCAAAAATCCAACATTGAATCAATGTCTTTTGCTGTCTGGGAAGAGGTGTGTTCACACAGCAAAGAGACATAACACCACAGTACTGTACTGAGAGAAAGAGAGAGAGAGAGAGAGAGAGAGAGAGAGAGAGAGAGAGAGCAGCAGTGCCCAGTATAGCATAAGCCACTATCCAAACACCCACTACTGCCTCCCGTTAGCACAAGAGCTATGGAACCCAGCACGCGCCCGCAAAGATATTTCACTCCTTACAAAACAGCCCAACTGCGCAGGAAGGACAGGGCGCGAGCCATAATTACACGCTACGACACACCCTCGATCTGAGCGCACTCACGCTCTCCATCCCCACGAGCACAGATGCATTAACGTTACAACTTGTACGCCACCTCCTCAAACCGCAGGACGGATCGAGAACATCAGCGCATCGAACACACGAAACGGGGTGAAGCATCAAAACAGCCGGCAGGGTCTAAGACCCCCCTCTCTCCCACGACACCCCCCTCCCTCCCACCCACCCCCTCTCGCCCAGCGTGTCAGAGGGAAGATAATCGCGGACACTGGCAGAGGGTAATGGAATTTGGATTAGGGCGATTAATAATTAACACGCAGCTCCTTTAGTCAGCGGCCAGCTGCAGCCATGGGACACAGCAGCAGGGTGCTAACATTGAGTTCTGAACAAACACGAGAAATCGGGAGGCTATAAGGCAGCGATCCGGATTCCGCGAGGCTATAAGGCAGCCGTGCAGGGGGACAGGATGGGTGGGACCCGGGTGGGACAGACACAGACTTCGAAATTACGAAGTGGAAACTCGCTCAACCCAAAGTATCGAAAGCCACAAGGTGCTGGTCCGTGAAAAGTAATGCGTAAACTGGACAGGTTAGTCGCCCACGAGCACTGGGTGTAGCCACCCGTCACCCACATTTTTCATTTTGGCTAACTTCTGACACAAAGTTGTCCATTGTTCAGTGAATTATGCGACTGTGGCAACCAAAATCGATAGGCATCGTGTCCTGATCACTGCCCACATACATACCAATTATTTAAAAAATAGCTTTACGTTTATGGCTTGTAGAGCATCCACAAGGAAATCTCTACGGCGGTGGCGGCGGACATGACGCGGCCAAAGCCATAGTAGCCCTGACTTTGTCTGGGAGCTACAATAAAGACAGCTTTGGAGAAAGCGGCATGTAGGCTGGCACTAACGTTTCGGGAAAACCGCCCTCCTTTTTCTTAATTCCCGGCAAGATGAAGCAGGGCTTATTGCCCGAAATGTTCCAGTAAGTTTGAATTATTTTCCTCATGGCAGCGCAGTTCTTTACCTTATTGAACAGGAAACAGAGTGGGCATGTCTGAGACAGGGCTAAGGTGCTCCGAGGAGCAGAGGACAGAGCCATGTGCAATATTTATCACTTCTACAAGAACTGTAAAGGAGTTAGACAGAGGCGACCAGTAACCACATTTGGGAGTCAGTTTTTTGGAATGTTCCAAGTCAGTGTTCGAGAACTTGTCATAACTTTCAGTCACCAGAGGTGTGACATCAGCTCCAGAACTTACCACTTAGGAAGATTCTAAAATCTATCTGTGATGTCACACCATACAGATGGCACAGAAGTTAACTCCTGCACTATGCGCGTCTATGTGCCTATATTGGTCTATGACCGTTGAATAGTCTGCCAGATATGTAACTGCAAAGCACATTACACAGACAGCAGGCTGAAATTACACAGGAGGTCACGGCTACGAGATGAGGGCGTTCGATCGCCAACGTAAATCTGGCGGTAGAGATGCCTTGCCCTACACATTCCTTCACATTTCTTGACTCGACCCAGGAACCCAATCCCACCCCCATACGCCCACACAAATGGGCGCACGCTCGCATTAGTCTCCGTTCGACCTTTAACCCCCGGACGCGGGGGGTGCTGACGGAAGTATCTGCATGATAAAAGCGTCGGCCGAGGGAGGGGTCAAGGGAACCGGCCGTACGCCGGCTCTCCCACGTCAATTACGCACGGCGGCTCATCAATCACGCCCGGCGAATGTAGCAGCGAATCGGTGGAGGGCGTGGAGCCGTGACCTCTGGAGGGTCGTAGAGCGTGGGGTCCGGGACAGACCTGGGTTCAAATCGCATTTGTTTGGGATTTCTAAAAGTTTTCTGAACTGTCTTGATCTTGCCTAGTTCCACTGAGCCATTCAGGAGGAGCGGGTGGGCGGGGTTAGCACGTTTGATGCTATTTGTAGTGACCGATACACCAAGCATGATTAGGCAAATGCTGAGAAGCATTTAAACCCACAGATAAAGCTATTTGAAGGCAGTTCTGGAAGGGTCCCTGCCCTGCCTGCCCCAGTCATCCCCACAGACACAATTCAAGCCGCTGGCTGCCAATTCTGGTCTCTGCCACGCAACAGCTGTCGTCATTCAAGACGTTGTCACCTCTGACCTCTTAACACCCACAGAAAGACCCCCCTGAATCCCCCAATCCCTTAAAAAATTAATGGGTGTTTGAGTGAACATGTGGCTGCATGCCCCGTTTTGTGTGTGTGTGTGTGTGTGTGTATGAATGCAAGGGTCCGTGAATGGACGTTCGTTAACGTCCCCACTGTATGTGAGAAAATGTGGGCGCATATGTATGTGTGGGCGTTTGAGCCATGTGAGTATGTGTGTGTGTAAGTGAGCATGTGTGTGTGTGTGTGTGAATGTTGGTGTTTATGCCTGAGTGCGTGTGGTGTGAGAATGCGTGTGTGTATGTGTGTGTGTGTGTGTGTGTGTGTAGAGAGTGCGCGCGTGAGTGTGGCTGTACGTATGTTGGTGGGTATGCGCGGCGTATGTGGAGTGTAAATGCACGTGCATGTGTGTGTACGAAATAGGAGCTGTGGGTGGTCGGGTCCGAGACTCTTCATCTTGTTCATCCCGGCGATATTCCCACATGGCCGTCTCCCACGGCAACTGCTACCCAAGAACCTTCACTCTCACCGCCTCCCCCTCTCTCACATCCCCCTCTCTCTATCTACCCATCCATCGTCTATCTCTCTCTTTTTTTAGTCATACTCTCTCTGTCTTTCTTGCACACCCATGAGATAAGGGTGGCATTGGACAGAGTCCAAAACACAGTTTATACTATTTGGTTTGCCTGTGCTTTTTTAAGCATTTATTGGTTTAATAAATGTCTTCCTGAAGGTCTGCCTTTGGATGGCTTTATGGTTCATATAGATGGTTTATAATCAATCACGTTTATTGGGGTTTCATTTGGTTCTTTAAAAGCGTTCTCGGGTCTCTGACGGCATTTTCGGTTCATTTCAGAAACACTGCTGTGAATTTTACCGCCATTGTTCACTCTGTTATGTCGGTTCCACCTTTTCCAACGGGGGATATAAAAGTCATTCCTTCTCTCTCATGCCATCACTGTTTAAAAGACGCTCACTTGTAGTAAACAAGGGACTGAGAGCACAAAAGCCTGTAGGCCCCGTCTCACCTAACCCATACGCCGACCTGCTAACCCCGCTATCCTGCCCAGGCTTCATATCTCATAGCCAGCGATATTTTTAATCGCCGGTTTTTGGTATTTTCTCAGCCGTCTGGCAAAGTCGTGGAGGGACGGCAGGGGAAAGTCCAGTCCGCTGACCGCGAAACGTGATGGGCAGAGGTGAAGGAGGAGAGGTGCGGGATGGAGGAAGGGAGGTGGAGGGGGGGTCGGGGGGAAGTCAGCCTGGCCGACCTCACAGAGACCCCAGAGCCAGACTAAACAGGAATAAAATCAAAATAAACAGTGTGTCAGGATCTGCTGCTCTGTCACAAACAAACAGCATGTCATATAGAGAGAGATTTTCTTCTCAAAAATTACCTCTCAATTACAACATTTTTACACTCTCCCTGACCACTCAAAAATGAAACATCTTGCCGGTAGAAAGTACGTTCACCGCCATAACCAGTCTCCTCCAAGCTCACACTCTGCTTTTTCATAAAATTATCTCAGATTTCACACTTATTATTCCATAATAAAAAAATTTCTGCACATAAATGATTTATTGTTCTCAAACAAAAGTTACTTATACTGTATATACAGCCATCGTCTTGTTCCTATTACTTTCAATTTTATTCAATGAATTGAATACCTACATATATGCAAATATCACATCTTTATTTATTCCTTTTATAACAGAAGAATAGTACTTTCTTTTGATGCTTCGCCAATATTGTCCAACTGACATTCATGACAATAAACCGAATTGAATTTAAAAAAATGAGCGAAAGAGAGAGAAAGGGAGAGAGGAGGAGGGAGGGAGAAAGGGGGAGAGAGCGATAAAAGGAGAGAGAGGGAGAGATGGGGTAAAGGTAGAGAAGGAGGGTGTGGAGGCGGCGGGAGGGATAAGGAAGGAGAGAAAAGGTGGAGGGAAGCAGAGAGTGAGAGGAGTGCAGGAAGGAAAGATGACAGAGAAAATATAAAGTGGAGGAATAAAGAAGAATTTGCCACTGTGGCGCCGCCCCTCACAGATGAAGGGATGAAACAAAGAAAGAGTAAAGGCGTTCATGGGATAGTACGAGGCCACACGCTCTCTCTCTTTCAGTAACTGAGCTTGTTTGTAACAGTGCAACTTTCCTTCTCTTTCGACTTTGCTCAGGAAGGGAGTTGCCGTGGTTACGGTTGGCGTGGCGGTCGGATTGCTGTCGCCTGTGCCCGCAGGAAAGGCAACATTCGTCCTGACTCGGCGAATTCCAACCCAAACCACACAATCCACCCCGCCCGGCCCCGCCCGAAACCCGCTTCGCCTCCGCTTACCAACATCCCTGCGTGCCAAGATATCTCTCCATCTCTTCATCCCTCTCTCGCTGCATCTATCTCCATATCTCTCCATCTCTCTGTATATCCCCCCCCTCTCTCTCTGTCTCCCCCTATCCTTCTCTCTCTCTCCCTTTCAATTCAGTCCCCAGTAATGCCCAGACCCAGTATCTAGGGCAATGGCCAACTGGCCAATCACACGGTATGTGCTGCCAGCCCTGACGAATAAGGATCTCCCTCCCAGAGCGTAAGAGCCATTTACCCACCCAAGAGCCACCCCGAAACAGACACATATCCAGCGCCATTTTAAGTCGCCTTCCCTGAAGTGCTCTGGCTTTGTTCAAGTACACCTACCTGCAACCCAGTTTGAAAACTCGCCTCCCGCCTCCTACCTAATTGTTGTTCTCGGGACCAAAAACTCAGTCAAATCCCTCTTCTCCCTCTTCTTGGAGAGGACACTAACTGAAGTGCTACTCCTCTGTTATTACTTAACATACCGCCATGAAACTAGTCAAGTGTGTTCTGCATGTCAGAGTGCAGGCAGAGTCTGATTTTGCACAAGGGCAGATGTCCACCTTGCATGAGCACTCACTAATTACCCCCCATAATTACTAATTACTCGTAGTTCATTTGAACTTGTGCAGCTAGTATTGGGTTTAAGGTATTGAATGTAAAAGTGTTGCACTTGTTTTTACGGCAGTAAATGTCTTACTGGACTGTTTACCAGCAGTGATAGTGATGTTAATGTGCATGTCATAAGGTCAAAATACAGCAAAACTACTGTAAAAGTACCACAAAACTACAATGAAAGCAATGAGTATCTTTGCAGGTGTTCATATGTACAGTATATGTGGGTGTGTCTGTTTGTGGACAATTCTTGCGAACACGATAGCGTCGTAACCTTTAAAGGTGCAGGCAGGCAACATTACCGGTGGGTATTATGGATAAGAAGGAAGGCTGAGGTCGAAGATGGGTGTGGTCTGATTATGTACTCACTGAATGTGTTATAACGAGGACTGCTTGACTGAAAACAATACCAGCATCACTGTTGCGACCCGTGGGATCCCAAACACTCTCGATTTTAAATGATGCATTCTGCTCCCCAGTTATTGCACAGAATGAAGTCATTTCTATATATGATCACGTCTGCTGTGTGGAATGTTAGTTCCCTCCCTGGTTCCCTGCACTTTTGCACCTTCGGATGCACTTTGTGTTGTGCGCCGCTCTGGATAAGAGCGTCTGTTAGTTTTCACTCACAAAGACCACCTGATTCAACCGCTGGAGATCCCGTCGGGCTGCTAATTAGCCACTAATCATGTGTGATAAATTAGGGTTGACGTGAAAATCTAAAGGACGGTGGTTCTGTAGGGACAGGGTTGGGAAGAGCGGGAGTGCGAAGTGCTTGTGTTTGTGCTGTGTGCATGTGTGTGTGTGTGTGTGTTTTTGTGATTGCAACACAGTGAGGGAACCTCACAACTGCAAAGGCAAATTGTGACTTATTATTTAACGTTAGGGGTAAGGTTAGAATTAGGGATAGGTTAAGCTTAGCGTAATGGTTTGGGTTAGGCATACATTGCTTGTTGTTAAGATTAGGCAAAGGCTGTAGAGACTCACAAAAAATTGAAAGTAAATCAAAGGAATGTCCTCGCAAGGATAGAAGTACAAGCGTGTGTGTTTGTGTGTGTGTGTGTGTGTATGTGTATGTGTGTTTTTGTTTATGTGTGAATGTCCTAGTGTGAACACCTGCTCTTGTGTCTGTCGGAATTTGTTCATCTTTGTATTAATTGAGTGTGTTTTCGTGTTGGCATTTGTTGCTCATGTTTTCCAGTGCTGTCTGCTAGTTAGCGTACATTTCCCTGAGTCCGTCCCAGATTGTGCACACAGTTATGGTGCCAAGGTTCTCGCTATATAGAGACGCCAGACTGCAGATAAACTTCCTTTGTCTATATCCCACACACTTCTACCTGATGTCGAGAAAGCAGAAAATGAACAAGGAGAGAGGGATGGAGAGATGGAGGGGGATCACCCCATCTGATTCCATCCCAGGGTGTGTCTGACATCAGCAGAGACCCCCGAAAATCATCCCCCATGTGATTGACCGACTGCCCTGACAGCTTAGTGATTCTTGTAAAACTCTTCCCTAATCTATAACCCTCTCCCAAATCCCTCTATCTCTCTCTCACTCCCTCTCTCCTAATCTCTTCCTCACTCCTTCTCTCTATCTCCTGATATCTTTCAATTTCTTTCACTTCCTCCCTCCCTCCATGTCACCTAATCCTTCCCTCACTCCCTCTCCTAACATCTCTCTCTCCATCTCTCTAAATCTGTCTCTCACTCCCTCCATCTCCCAAAATATCCCTCTATCATCACTCTATCTCTCTACATACCGCTATCCCTCATTCTCTCTCTCCCTCTATCCCTCATTCCCCCTCTCTCTCACTCCCTCAGTCTCCTGAAATATCCCTCTATCCTCATTCTATCCCCTTACATATCTCCATCCCTCATTCCCCCTCACTAGCTTTATTCATCACTCCATCTCTCTCTTTCACTCCCCCTCTCCATTCCCTTAAATCTCCCTCTATCCTCACTCCATCTATCACCTTACATATCTCTATCCCTCATCCCCTCTCTCTACCTTCTTATATCTCCCTCCATCTCTCACTCCCTCTCTCTCCCTCTTCATATCTCCCCCTCTCTCACAATCCTGCCGAATGCTCGAGTTTGTTTACACTCTCTCTGTTCTCCTCCGTTCCTGATATTCCTTCCTTTAATTGGAGAGGTCTGGAAGGCATGCCCCTCCCCCCTCCCCCCTACCTCTCTCTCTCCCTCCCTCGCTCTCCAGATTACCTGTCTAATTATACAGAGCATTAGGCACCACACTGCTGGTAAACAGAGCAGCATCTGCACTAATATTCTTATTAATATTGATATTAATTTCAGAAGGGGAAGCGTAGCTCAAAGGAGGGGGGGGGGGGGGGTGTTTGTAGAGCCACAGGCCAAAGCATAAAGGAGGGGAGAATGATCTGTCCCTCCCCTGTCCTTGGGGAAAGGAGGGGTGAAAATAACAAAGCCAAAAGATTAGAAGAGAGGAAAAGAGAGTAGGAAAGGAAGGAGGTGGAGGAGTCTGTCAGAACGAAGACTCTTTTAATTATCATGCTGGAGTTTTAAAAAGGGAAAAATTTGACTTTATAAGTTCAAAGAATTGGGAAAGTTAAGTTTTTTCGCGCTCAGCTCTTGCAGTCTAGTGAAGGTATGACATTCTGAGACTGCAAACCCCCCCCCCATTTCTCACAACATACGATCAGCGGGTTTGTGTTTTTTCTTCAAAGATGTCTTTGGGAAAATAATGAAAGAAAAATAATCAAAAAAAAAATCTGAATGTTTATCATTGCGATGTAAGGAAGAACCGAGCAACCGCGTCTCGCACGAAGAATTTGTGTCTCTCTACCGTCCAATCAAAAGGCCCTCAGCCGTAATGAGATCTAGCAAACCTCTAAATGTACTTGAAAAAAGTTTGCATTTGCAGTGTACAGTAAAATGTCCTCACTTAAGTCAGCACTTACAGTGACAAATTTATTCCGACACAGGCGATTCGAGCCGAGACTCGCCGCTTTTTAAGAGTTGATTACATATTTGACTGTGTATTCTATCTCCTCGTCTCACTTTCCCTCCACACTCCGTTTCTCTCTCTCTCTCTCTCTCTCACACTCAGTCAATTCAATTCAATTCAAATGAGCTTTGCTGGCAGGGTCAAGCATTTGCATACCATTGCCGTACCATAAATCCCATGCAGCACAGGTGAGCGTCGGAGGGTCAGGTCACCCCACTGTCCAGCACCCAGTCACACACAGGGTACATGTACAAATCCCCCATCCCCCCACACCAGCATCCACATCCAGCCTTCTTAGGCCGGCACCCGTCCCCAGCTCGGGCCTAGCGTCCAGGAATAGCGCGGCGATATTGATATGCTATTTATAACTCGCATAAATTACATTAGTCAAAGAAAAGATGAAAAACCAAAGTGTAGCGGCTCCGTTCGCCGCTCGACTTTGTCGCCGCACTGGTTTGTTGTCGTATCGCCCTGTCCACCTTCCCACCGTCACCTCGACCGCCTCTTTCCTCTCTAATTAAACGAGGATAGTCTGAGGGTCTGGGCCAGTTTATCGGAGGTGAACAGGCCTGGCCAGAACGATCCTCCTGGCTAGACGTTCCAGTAAAAAGCTTAATGAGAAAAGACAAGAATTTATTATTTATTTTCAATTTTTATTTTTTGTTCTCGCTCTCTTAAAAGGTGCTTATTAAGCGGTAAAAAAAAATAGCGGGCACCAGAAATAAGCAGGGAACTGACAGCTGAAATTGGACTGTTCCTGTTTTTAGGTTTCGTCCGCGACAAAGACGGAGGAGGCGGGGCCGACGGCGCAGACCCCGGGGGCTGATTATGCAACACAGAGCAAAAATTAGACTCCTAAGGCCACTGTCGCTTTTCCATAGTTAACATCTCTGTTTGGGGAAGGATTGAGGGAGCCCGGGGGCGCGGCTTTGTCCCCCCCTTCGACTCCCCCTCCCCACCGGGCTGGGAGATGGTGCTATTCCAAAAACGCCCCGCCGTGTTTTATTCATGAACAGAGAAATGGGGACATTCACTCATCAGTAACACCTCATATTTATGCAGGCAGCTTTATTTTCTCTGTTATATACACAATCTCTCCAGTGCTAAAAAACACAGCCGTCCCAGGGCTTTGTACACATTCGTAGGTCAAAGTGGGGACTACATGCTACATGCTAACCTTGTGATGACAATGAATAGTAGTCAGTGGACTGGGGCTAAAAAAAGCTAATTACCATCTTGTCCTTTCATTGTCATTGCAAGGCTAGCACGTAGCATGAAGTGTCCCTTTAAGCAGATGTGTAGCTTCCAAAACTCTACAAGAATATATTTTCCAAAAGACATTTACATGTATTAAATTTCCGATTGGGGTGGCATGGCGGGGCACTGGGTAGTACGGTTGCCTCGCGGAAAGAAAGTTGTGAGTTCAATTCAGGCCTGAGGCCTTGCTGCGTGGACTTTAGATGTTCTCGCCTCTCACT
Organism: Gymnothorax reevesii; assembly: GCA_029721435.1. Lineage (NCBI taxonomy): Eukaryota > Metazoa > Chordata > Actinopteri > Anguilliformes > Muraenidae > Gymnothorax > Gymnothorax reevesii. The sequence continues at coordinate 26,198,441 of CM056592.1, forward strand.
CTTGTTTATTCCCAAATTCAGGGACTGTCATGCCAATTGATAACTCTAAATTACCCATTAATTATTTGTTTTGTGCCCTAAAATGTACTGACAAACTATTCAGGATACTTCATTCCCATCCTGGCACACCTGTCTCTATGACCCATACCAGGAATGATGAATGATAATGGATTCATGGATATTTTTATTCATTCACGAAGCTGACTGACAGGTTTGTCTTTATCTGTTTACCCCAAAAGCAGAATTTTCCAGCATGTCGTAAGACCACTGAACCTATCTGTAGAGCTGAGAAGCAGTATTTGATCATGTGACCTTGATAACAACACCAATTGCCGCCACACTTTGAATTGCAGTCTTCTAAGTTCAGAATCTGGGTGTGACCCAAAACCAACGACCCAACCTGAGAGATGTCAGTACTGTTGCATCATTCTGAATTAGCATTTTAAACATTCATGCAAACAAACACACACGCTAGCATGCTATCACGCTGCATTGCGATTCATTTGGCAGACGCCAAACAGTGGTCACTGGAGGAACCGCATAGCACGGGTCAGATGAGGTATCTTTCTCAAAAGTTATCCATAGCCAAGGACATCAACTCTGGTGGATGTTCCCCCCAATGCAATCCAATAGAAATCCAATCCTATCTTCCAGACAGAGCCAAGACCTCCACCGCTTCATCAAAAGCCCCCCCCCACAAATCCCCATTTCAGACCCCCCCCTCCCAATCCATGCGGGATTTAGGTCTGGAGTACAGCCAATCCTTTTAAGACCCCCTCCTCTTCCCAACCTCCGCCCACTGTCTGGCCGCTGAGAGTCAGGAAATAAAGAAGAAAAAAACCCGCACACCTCCATCAATTTTCATGGTCCACTGGAAGGGGCGAACGTTAGCACGAGCATCGAAGTAGCGGCGATTAGCACGACGTCGGAGGATGAGAACGGGCCCTTGTTATAGGGATCCATAACTCCGTTTCGTTAGACGTTGGGGTTCATTACTGAAATTCGTCTATATACAGCACCTGTAAAAAGTTAGAGAATACCAACATTTTTCAAGCAAAGATTACAAAAGAAGAAATGTTTTGCATTCTGTTAAAAAAAATCTAAATCTTATCATGAACAAATTAATCACCACTTGCAATAATCATTGCTAATAATTTTTAATATTTTGCTATTCCTTTAACTTCTTAATTTGTATCGTCTCAGCAGCTCACATTACCTTAAAAATAGTACTGTAACACAAATAAAGTGTGTTCAAACTTCTGATTGGTTCTGTACGTGAATGTGGGATTCAACCCTGAATCTGTCATTCAAGAGTAGGGACTCATTACCATTATCCTTTTATATATGTACTGGGATTCACCAATTTGATTCATTTATGAACAAGTGAAAATCATCACCGGGATCATTTTAAGTATGAATGGTGTTATCTGTAACCGATACCCATTCATGACCATGTTTGGATTCACTACTGAAACTCATTAGTGCAAGAGGTGGCATTCACTATTGTGATTCATTTATGTACTGTATATTTTGGGATTCGTAACGAGGAGGATTTAATGTACATGCTGCTATTCATAAACAAACCTCATTCATGGCAGTGTTTGGATTCATAACAGTTATTCATGGGTGTATGAGTTTGGAGTCACAACAGTGATTCATTTATGTATATTGGAAATTTATTCCCAGGATAATTTTATGCAAATGCTGATATTCATTACCAAGCATCTTAGCTGATCGCATTTAGATTCATTACTGTTATTCATTAGCGTATGAGTTGGGATTAATTGAGAGTTGATTCATTTACAGGCGCAATTTGATGAACGAACAGAGCCTTCGGTAGTGAGATGGCGACACCCTGCTGTTGCTCGCGCCGGGTTCGATAATCAGAGCTCGGGCGGGGGGGAGTAACGGCTCACCGGGAGAGCTGAAATCCCCCGCAGAGCGCCGCTGGGGTACCAAGGACACCGCAGAGTTTTGAAAACCCCAGATTTAATCAGGAAACGGTGGCGCGAACAAAAGAAAAATAAAACTTCACCCTGATATCTGCTGTTTTCCTGCTCTCTTGCTCTCTTCCTCCTCCCTTCTTCCTCCCGCTCTCTATTTCTCATCTGTTTTGCCTGAAAAAAAAATCTCTTTTTATCTCGAACTCACCTCTCATTTCACCTCTGGCGAGTCTCCATTCTCTTCCCATGTTCCTCTATCTCATCCCCTATCTCTGTTCGCCTTTATCTCCAACAATCTCCATCTCAAAAAGCTGTTTGATATATCTCTCTCTTTCACTCAGTCGCTCTCTCACTCTCTTTTTCTGTCTCACTCTCTCCCTATCACTCTCTCTCTCAGGCGCCATTTCAGAAAGCAGCTTGTTTTATCTGTCGTTAATCCGTCACTCTCTCGGTCAGTCTTGCTCACTCCAACGATCTTCATATAAACACTTTCCTGTTTCATCTGTCACTCTCTTTCACTCACTTTCACTCACTTTCTCTCCCTCTATCACTCTCTCGCTCAATCTCTCTCAATCTCCATTAAAAAAAAATAACAACGTACTCGTTTGATCCCTCTTACCATCACTCTTTCGCTCTCTCTGTCACTCTCAATTTCTCTCTCATTCTCTGGTTCTCACTCACTCTTTCTCCGTCAGTGATTTTCTCTTTCATCACTCAGTTTAATTTTTCAATTCAATTCAATTTGCTTTATTGCAATTGGACAACATCGCCAAAGCATCAAACGAAAATACAATTCTGCTATTATGAAATGAATGAATACAGATGAAATATACACACGCATATATGTAGACATATAATTCATTGAATAAAATTTAAAGAAAAAAGAACAAGACGATGGCCGTGTCAGTATCAGTCACTCAGTCACCTTCTCGCTCACTCACTCTCTCGCTCACTGAGAGTAAAAATCTCAAGAACTCATAGTCTCTTCTGCTCTCTCTCTCTCTCTCTTATTCATCCTCCATTCTCTCTCACTCTCTCCCCTCCTCCCCCTTTCCTTAATTGATTGCTGTCCAGTCCTCTCCTAATTCTCTCTGATTCAATCCACTCTCTCTCCCTTTCTTCATCTGTAAAACTGCATCCGCTCTCATCACTTCAATCCAATTCAATCCCATTTAAGTGCCGTTATTGGCAAGGTACAGGCAGCGCGACAGAAAACACATCATGTTCGCAGCGAACATGACAGAGCTGTTGATAAAAATATTTTAAAAAATCACGAGTTACTAATTTACAAAGCTGCAGTACACATCAAATAATGACACCAATTAATCAGGAAACAAGTGAAATCTGCAAAAAAAACAAGCTGTCTGATTTACCTAAAGTCATTTACATTCATTATAGATGGGAGATAAGTGGGCGGCTTGTGAAATTGACCTTTAAAGATGTGACATCACAAATACAGAGTGTGGTTATGACTCTTGTTTCTTCATTCTTCAACAAACAGACGCAGACTTAACATCCACGTGTGGCAAGTGAAAGCAGTGGAGCTCTAAAACACCCATTCATACATCAAACTTTCCTATTCCTCTTAAGATCACAGGTGGGGCCAGAGTCAATCCCAGCATGCAACAGGGGAGAGGACGGACCACTTCCTGGACAGTTAGTTCCACAACACCGACTCAGAATTTGGAGAAAGAAGGAGTTAAAAAAGCAAAAGCTCCTCTTCAAATGGTTTAGGGAGAGATCTTCAGCAGGAACGGGTCGACTGATTGTGCTAAACCCTGAGTCCCAGCCAAGGGCACAGAAACAGAAAACCATCGTTTGTACGTGGCAAAAATTTAATGTAACTGAACGGCCGAAAAGTGAAGCGAGTTTGAGGAGTTCGCAAAGTAAAGTTTGCGTCCACGTCAAGGAGAGGGGAGGGGAGATGGGTTGGGGGAGGTGGGGGGTCAGCGGGGTGGGTGACGCAGCGCAGTGACTAATCTTGCGAATCCGCCGTTCGTAACTCCGTCGTTCTCCTGACACCTCCCCCGTCAGGCCCGAGACAAATTGCTTCCATAAATCGCGGCCGAGCTGCCGCCCAATCAATAGGCTACCGCTGCGCTTCACCATCCCTCATAAAAAATGGCTGCCCTGCCACCTTCATGCCAGCCCAGCCTTCCCATGATGCATGGCTTTCATCCCACGGCCAGGGTTACCCGTCACCGCCTCCCAATGTCCCGCAAAACCGCCCACTGCCCGAGCCAGGGGAGTCCTGTTACCCAGCAGTGCCTGCAGGTGCAGCAGGTGCAGAGTGTTCCATAATGTTTGAGACGAAGGCATATCTGCCCTTAATTTGGCTTAATTTGGCTTCTAAACTATGCAATTTTTTTTTATTTGCAATTATAAACTACACTTAACCCACAAGTTAGTGCTTCAAGGTCAGGTTATTAGCTGTGATTATTTTATTTATTCCACATGAAGTACATATTGTTGCAGTTCCAATGCATTGTCGAAAATAATATTCTACAAAGATCGTAATGTTTGGGATAGATGTTTAGCTCCAATGGTAACGCAGGTATGGTGTTACACAGGTACCTGCAGGTACCTCTCATTTCTACCACCGGGCAGATATATGAGTGCCTTCATTACCAAGTTCTCATTGGCTTTACAGTCTGTTGGACTCTCTTATTGTCCATAGTTAGTGAGAGTACCAGAGCTGGCACAACGAAAGTCAACGTAGCCATGTATTGTTTAATGACAATGATAATAATCCATCCATTTTATAAGGCAGGGACACACCCTGGACAGTATGCCAATGCACTGCAGGGCACACACTCTATTCTCACGCCGTTCGCTCACACCCTCATGCCCATGGGCAATTTAGAGTCTCCATTTAGCCTGACATGCATGCCTGTAGACTGTGGGAGGAAACCTGAGTACCCCGGAGCAAAGGAGCAGTAGCAGTTGTAGTACTCATGATAGCACATGGTTTACACTACATGTAATTGATCGTGGCGCACCACCACAGCAAAATAAAAAGCTGCCACGCCGATGAAAAATGACTTCACATAAACTCCAAAAATCCTGAGGACAATCAGGCGTCGCCAGTTCTCCTTGTTAAGTTAAATGAGCACTAATAATTCTCTTGTCAATAATTTTGCTTGATGAACATGTTTTCCAATGAATAAAAATTAGCCATCGGCAGTAAAACGCGCTGATTTCTTCTTAATGCAATGTGTGCAATGGTTAAAAAAAAATTTTTTTGCTCACTTTGCAAAACAATAAACTACAACGTTAACTTCTGTGTTTGCTGTGAGCACATCCTGCTCTACCTAATTATATCTTCATGATTATTTTATTCCAATCCCAGAGTCCGGAGTCATAATCGATTTCCGTATTATATGTGAAATCCACCGTCACGCACGTTAAACTGATAAACCTCTGCGCACAAAGACTTCAATTATAACATCGCCTACAAGCTGATTAATGAAAGCCGGCCACACCTGGTATTGCTGAGTTTTGACCCGACGCTGAAGCCCTCCGCCACAGTTTCAAAAAAAAAATCCTGAGGGAAACCCTGGTAGTAGTAGTAACGGTAGTTTTAGGAGAAGTAGAAATCGAAGAAGAAGAAGATGATGATGATGATGATGATCTGATGCATAAAGCAGCCCCAAGACAACTAAAGCAATCCAATTGGACCAGGAATAACGGTGTTGCCGAGCTCTGTGATCGTTTAAGGCCATCTCAGCATTACACATCTGTGCCGTCTACCTCACAAAACCCTGACCATAAACCCCCAGTGGAGCCATATATTAGTTTACAGCTTGGGGATGGGGGGGGGGGGCCACAGCTGTACACAGGGTTGTGTAAGAGCAGTGAATGAAACATGTCTCATTCATTCAGGGCCTCAGCTCGCTTGAGATAAGGCGACCCCGCTGCGCGCTAACTCAAACCAGACCGACACTGATTGGCCCTTCCCAAAGCTCCATAGCTTTCCCTCGTCCCGCCCAGCCACAGCAACCTGAAATGTCAGGCCCATAATAGGAAAGCATCATTCATTTTGCATAAATGGGCCTTTTTTTTCCTCCCGCGAACTTTCCATAAGACAAGCGTTCGCTTGCATTTAAATGGGAAATTCAGTAGGCCGTTTGACGGCCCGCCGTTGCCAATGCAAAGTTATTTTAGCTTCTATCATAAGGTCACCAGATGATTTTTCCTATTTTTTTAGAACTATTTCTCTGTGGAATATGACGTGCCCAGGGGGCAACCGTTATTCAGTTTAAAGAGGTTTATCTTACCACCTCGGCGCTTCACTAAATCTCTCGCAAAGGTTAATTCTATCACCGTCACTGTTTCTGACGCAAAGAGCCCGATGAGAAATTGTATTCTACAACGCACTGGAGCAAGCTTTTGACAGTCGCACACAAAACACACGCACACACACAGAACGCCGCTCACAAAGCCTCATTGTTTCAGGTATAGAAATAAAAAGGGAGATAATTTGGAGCATAATTATATTTTTTCCATCTCATTTCTAAGCCGCTTTTCCTCTGGAGCTCCTAAATCGGAAAAGGTGACAAAAGGTTATTAATTGCGACGACCAGGGAAAATCTTAATTACACAAAACACAATTAGAAGGTCAGTTCTGAGACCTCGGCGATTTCACAGCCGCTCTGTTTTGTCTTACCCCGCTTTTAATACACATTAATTGCTTTCAGTTTCAAATGACCCACTTAAACAGCACACATATTATTTCAGTGTAATCTATTAATTTTCATTAAAAATGCATGCCCTTGGAGTACCTCCCTAAAAGTGAGTAAGTTGCTATCTCGAGCCAACGATTGCCAGTAAAAATAGTAGCTCTGCAGCCATGTTAAAAACCCCTCCGAAGAATTAATTATACGAGGACGGCTCTTTAATAATTGTGAAATCGCCATTACGCGCTCTATTTGCAACCTTCAGGTAAAGAGAAATTAAATCCAATAAATTGTTTGGCGGTAGCCTCACACAAACCGTCAGACCGCACACACTCTTTTATTCGCGGTCCTCTTCCTCATTATTACTGCATAGTTTAAAAAGAAAAAAAAAATGATTCAAAGAAAGGCAATCTGTGAACTCTAAAGGGATATAAGAGCAAATTGAAGGAAACTACTACAGCCTCCCGCAAAAGCAGCTTTTTTTTCGTATTGCAGCCTTCTGGATTCTCAGCGGATGTCACCCATATTGTCTGTATGGGCACGTAATTCATCATTTTTTTGTCAGCCTATGGTATCTGCCGTATATACCGGGGGATAAAAAATGGATTCATAAAGTCAGTCTCATCTGGTGCTTCGAGTTGCATTGCGTCTCTAACTCGCTGCAAGTGGCAGACAGCGCAATTGGTTGTCAGAAGTGCAGAGTTATCTGATGTTGTTTCCCCACCTCTTGCAATAAAGTCTTTGAAAAACAACAACAATGACAAAATTACAAAAGTTAAAAAAAAAACCACGGCCAACGACCACATTTAAGATTTTCTGCTAGTGTTTTCTGAAGTTATGCTGACAGACGCTACAATCCTGCGAATGGGAAATCTTTATTGGCGGAAAAAGAACATTTGTGATGACGTCAATTCAACAAGTGAGTGATATCCTGCTGTCTATTGAATCAGTTCGGCTTGAACATTTTCCAAGCCAGAGCTATTTCTGGAGTAAAAGAAAAAAAAAAAATCTTGCTTTCAGTTGTTTGTGAGAATTAAAGGCAAATGTAGATACAATCCAAGCCAGACTCCTGATAATACAGGGCGTCTGTTACGCAGTAAGTCAGCCAAATATGGCTTAGTGAGTCATGTCTGCCTGGTTTCTCGAGAAGACTCATTATGAAAAAGGTTTGCCAATATTTTAGATTTCTCTAATAGCTATCCATAGCCTAATAAGGACCTCAGTAGTTCAATCAATATGATAATAATAAAATAAGCAATAATAAGAATAAAGTTTCACGTAATAATTCATTTTGAAAGTTTTTGAAAACTCCATCCAGTGTTCCCATCCACCACCGCAAATAGTAACAAACTGAAACAGGAGTGACATCACAACCTCAGAGGCTGGTGAAGCAGGCATCCATTTCTCCTCCATGTTTACCCAGGCCTTTCATCGCAGAGGGAGCAGAGTGGTCATCGACCTTTGCGGTAAATATTACCGTCCCGGGCCCAGGAATGCCACCCGACAGGCCTCAGTTTACCAGCACAGGCCTGTCAGGCAGATCCACAGGTCCAGGTTGAATAGAGGAAGGCTGTGTGATGATGTCAGAGTCACGCCTCGCCACAATTAAAAGGGCTGCGGTTCACCTTGCGGTACGGCCAGCCTAGTTAAGGGATGAGGTAAAGCCAGGCATTTTGGGTCCTCGAAACCCGTCCAGAGGCACAAGAGCAGCAGGATCACATTCACATTGCACGTTTCATCAAAGAAAGACCAATAAATTGTGAAATAACAGGTATTCCCTAAAATGGACGTATCCAACGGGAGCCTTTTTGTGTCAGAACACACAATGCACCAGAGCACACCCAAAATGCTTTCTAAATGGGATACAGTGGGAGTCTAGACAGCAGGACAGGCAGCTGGTCCCTTCAGAAAGGAAGAGGTTGAACAGTTGAGCCAGAGAAGTAAAAAATCCCCCTAACTGCCTTCAGTGACAGTGAAACAATTCGGCATTAAACACTAAACCGGAAGTCTTTTTGGATTTTTTTAGTTTCTTTTCCCGATGCCGATAAGTCAATTGACGAGCAAGAACGAGTAGGATGGATAGGGGAACAGATTGCAATCTATTCGTTCTTGCTCGTCAATCGACTTATTGTGACTTTCGAGATGGAGGCGACTGGAAACTGCCTCGAGGTACTGTTTGCATAAATAGTCTTTTATAATAAGCTACCTGTGCATTTTCAAAGTTCTCAGTGCCTCGTTTTAAATGTCAGGGCCCTCTAAATTCTACCGATGAAGTGTGGAGCTACTTTGAGCCTTGTTAATGATGAAAAAAATAGCGATTTCTTTGCATGGCAACGCTACGCCTGATTCACTACCATTGTAAGCCTGTTGGGAGCTTTGGCTAAAAAGCCATTTATTTCGAAATGTTGCTTGCGTACGGAGGACGGATATTCGACAAAGGTTAGTACTCGTTATCATTTTTCAACACACGCCAAGTCAATTTCACACCGGAGTTCTCCTTTAAAGGATGTTTTCAACTTCACAATGAGGGAAACACAAAAAATTAATGAAAAGTCAGTTATGGTTGCACAATACTTATTCGGCTATCTAACACATTAGTTACCTGCTAATTAACTGACACTTAATGAACTAATGTTAATTAATATTAATTATTGTACCCTTGTTGTAAAGTGTTACCCAATCACTTGTAACAATTTTGACGTCAGCACTAGAATGTTCAATTAACATGATTCTTTTTATAATGACTACAGTTCATGGTGGAAACGTTTATCCGAAGCCATTTACAGCTGATTAGACGGTAGAGCAGCCAACCATTCGCCCCCCAAAACCATGCGTAAAACAGGGTTAAGGGTTGAGCCTAACCACACTGATCTGAGTCCCAGACTGACAGATAACTCAAGCATACGCATACTGCACACATGTGCACATAACAGACACGCACACACACACACACACGCGCGCGCACACACACACACACACACACACACACACACACACAAACACAAAACAAGCAAAAGTGAATTGCAAAGCTCTGTGAGAGCTAGATAAGGAATATCCCATTTTCCTACAAATTTTCCTAATTTAAAATAATCATCCAAATAAACCACTTTAAACCGTATCAATGCATTCCTGCACCATTAGCCGGCTATTTAAATAGCTGGGTGCTGAGTCCATATTCGGTATCGAGCCAGGTGTTTCATAGAGGCTCCGCACCTAGAAACAATCTCATTACCCAGGGCTTTGAAATGAAGTTTTTTTTCTACTTCCTTTTTTTTTTTGCTCACCTAAGTTGCAAAGGCTTACGCAGGGAATTGAAAAGCTTTCGGAGTTCGATAGCGAAGGCACCTGATGCAGGAGCATTTTAGCTCATTTCATTACCTGGCAGTAAGCAGGTTAGTCATGGATAAGACAGAATTATACAAAAAAAAATAGTGAGAAATTCACATTTTTTGTCCCCCGTCTACAAGCCAGACTAAAGAACTCGCAGAGCGATATAATTAAATCCAACTAAAGGGGCAAAAAAATCGATCTTTTCTCTCCTCGGGGTTCACTCATCATTGATTTAAATTTTTTTTTGCTGGAATATGAATGAGTCACATTTGTAAATAAAAATATCCCTGAAATGCATTCGTTAGCAGAGACAAATGTCAAGAATTGTGCGGATTGCGGGGGTCCTCGGCTGATTGACAGGGACCTGGGAAGGCAAGCTGTTCACACGTATGCACGACTTCTCTCGTTGGTATGGAGGGAAGGAAGAGGACAGAAGGAGGGAGAGAATAGAGAGAGGGGGGAAGCGAGGGATTATAGATAGGGGAAAAAAAGTACTTTCATTGCAGCGTATAACCCTCCCCCTCGGCGATTTCTCGACCGGGGCCAGCTTAAGAGCGTTTACGCTGAAGCTAAATCTGAGCAGGCAGGCAATGAAGAGTCTCGTGCTGTACTACAGCCGTAACAAGCAGAAACGATATCGACACTCCAGGCTGTGAGAGGTGTGTGTGTGTGCATGTGTGTGTGTGTTTGTGTGTCTCAGTCACAGGGTATGAATACATTCTGTTGCTTGATACTCTTGGAAAGTGCGTTAATATGTGCCTACCTGTGTGTGTGTGTGTGCGTGTGTGCGTGTACACGTGTGTGTATGTATGTGTGCACAAGTGTAAGTGTTTCCCCGTGTTTGAGAGAGTGTGTCTGTATTTCCATGTTAACTGCATGTGTGTATAAACATGTGTGTGGTTGTATCTGTAAGTGTATGTAGTGTTTGTGTGCATGTGTGTCTGTATTTGCGTGTACTGTGTGTGTGTATGTGTGCGTATCGGGATATGTGTACGTACTGTACATGCGCGTGCGTGCGTGTGTGCGTGTGAGGGTATGCGCACCTGTGCAGCTCTGCTTTCTCCGTGCATTAGCTGTGCCAGCTGTAATATTGGTTTTCATAAAGAATGAACAGAGACAGACAGGCTGGGAAAAACAGTTTCTTCTTTTCTGGCTTTAAATTACACTCAGTTTGTTTTACTCACTCACTGCTTATTTACTGCAGTAATGATCCGTGACAATTGAAGCGGCGGCCAGAAATAAATCTCACTTTAAAGATGGAGACTTTGCTCAGGTGTTACTGCATCCCTCTCTCACTCTTTCTCTCTCTCTCTCTCTCTCACCCCCTCACACTCTCTCCCTCTCTTATTCTCTCTCTCTCTCTCACTCACTCTTTTCCTCTCATTCTTGCTCACTTTAGAACAATTTTCCCTGTTTTTTTTTTTTTTGTTAACACTTGTTAATGTGTGAGTGCTATTTTTCATCTTTGCCAAGAATGTAGGAAGATGTTCGACTGTGAAAGAAAAACAGAATGAGTTGACCTCCCTCCTCTCTCCCTCTCTGTCCCCCCTTTCAGAAATTCTGTGGTCAATGGATGGATCGAGACCTGGTACTACAGCTATTATGCCATGTTGGTTCTACTTCAAATCACAAATCCCTTCATACATAACTGTTTTCGCTCCTCTCTGATCTTCCATCGCTTCTGTGTCGCTGTCCCCTTTCGTTATTCATTTTTTCCCTCCTTCCCTCGTTCCCACCCACCTGCGTCACGGCTGCATCAGCCCGATAATAACGCGTCCCTTATGAAGACGCGCGGCGACTCTGCACCGTTTAAGGGGGGGGGAGGGGGGGCGAAGAGTTCACAACCACACAGGTGCTGTCATCCGTCATCACCATCCGCACCCAAACACCCCCCCAACTCTCACCCTCCAAACACTCCCGACATCCACCATCTCCGTCTCCGAACACACGCCGCACAACATCGAAACAAATACCTCAACCCTGGAGGGAAAGAGCGAGAGAGCGAGAGAGCAAAAGAGAGGGGGGGAGAGAGATGGAGCGTCAGTTGTAGGTGCACATTGGAAAAAAAGAGGGAACGACAGTGCAGGGTGTAGGTACAAAGAGAAGAAAAAAACGAGTGAGAGAGCGAAAGACCAAAGAGACAGCAGCACATGAAAGAAAAAAATACACAAAGGAGGCATTTCATCTTTCAGTTTCCGCCTGGAACGATGCGTCACCGTCACCATCCCCGCCCTCTCCCTCCCAGCCCACAGCCGCCTAATCGCTAGCCACTGCCAGACCCTGGCTCCGTCCTGCCAATAAAGTTTTTATAACAATTTGAATTTCTGAGAACAAGGATAAGAAGGCTGTTGTCCCAAAAAAAAAAAAGAAAAGGTAGACTGGGGTTGAGAGTCGCCCTCTTGATTGAAAGACTGGTAACAAAAAAAAACGAAAACAAAAACCCATAAGCCAGGAGATCTTGAGGAAATGCTGACCCATTGTCCCAGAAAGAGAACATTTCCTTTCTTCTAAGCCGCCTGAATTATTTATGTATTCAGCACTGAGGGGTGCATTGTTATATTACGTAACATCGCTAATGCGTTCCGTTGATTTATTCATTCGTTCCCTCGTTCATTCGTTCCTCCGTACATCGGTATTTCTGCGCGTCCATAGGTTCATTCATCCCTTCTTTCCACTCGTCCTTCTGTTCACGTATCCATTTGTGTATTTATTTATTCATTGATTCATTCATTTATCGGTGAGTTCATTGATTCGTTTGCTTATTCAGTTCATTCATTCATTCATTCACTTCTCAAGATCCATTCATTTGTTAGTTGCCTCTGCCAGCAAACAAAGTTGGGCCAGAGGTCATGTGTTCACCTGCAACTGTTTGTTTGCCAGTTTTTCTGTTTGTTTGTCAAGACTATATCTCTCATATTTCTCAATCAATTTCAATGATATTTAGTGGAAGTGTGGGACTCGGTCCAAGGAACAATTGATTACATTTTGGGATGGATTCAAATTCAAATAAGGCCGCCATAGCCGCATTTGTTCAGTTCATAGCGACGATGAATTGGCAGGGGCATGTACTCTCAGAGTGCTTTCTTTTGTGTGTTTCTTCATTCATTCATTCATTTATTCATTCATTCATCCATCCATCAACACTAGTCCGCCACAGTCCGACTATGATATTGACACAAGCGGACAGAGAGAGGCAAGATCGCAAGCATTAACGTCTGAAAAATTGACCTGCAACACACCTATAATCAGCAGGCTATGCCACAATGCAGCCAACTCAAGCAGTGAATTTAGTTTACTGCGCCCTGCTGTGCATGTGTGAGAAAATGCTACACAGGTAGAAGACCACCCAGCGATCGTCTTTCATTCGGCCGCTGAACGACACCAGAGGGAGGTCTGATTGCAAACGACTTTTTGTTCGATCAACTTTGAAACGCCTGCAGGCATTTTGGTCTTCTCTGAGTGTAGAGCTCGCAGTTCATTCAGCAGCAAAGTCTAAGGGCCAGATTTATAAAGACCCCAGGCGCACTGTGACAAGTACAAAACAAATACACTGGCCAATCATCAGTCTCGTCACTGATTTTCCACGTGCTAAAGGTTTTTTTGCGCATGCTGAAGGTCAGAGTAATTCAGACTTGGAACTTACCTTTGCTTCAATCAACATAAAGGAAGCTTTATACTTCGTTCCAAAAGACAGCCAAGTGACTGATCAAGTCAACTACCGCCTGTAGTGAGTTTGTGTAGGGCAGTTACTTACTTTCCCCACTACCGGAAAACCAGCCAAAAATCCTTCCCAGTTACCCTTGCACAACAAAGTGTACAGTTTCCATTCCTTCTTCTTAAATCAGCTGAATTGACATCAAAGTTATAAGTGCACTGTGTAGCACAGAGAGACCCTCAGCCCTAAATTAGCCCTTGAAGCGGTAGTCGCGGCTATTGCCGCAATAACATTAATCGTAACGGCTGCTGATCGTGGCTATTGCTGCAAGGAAGTTTCCAGCCACGACTGTTAGCCGTGTCAAAAGAAGTTTGGAAAGATACGTGTGTTTCACTGTACCAATCAGATTTTAACATGTATTTGCGCAGCTACATTGGGGATTGGTAGCTACAGGCCCCAATGTGTGCATTGTAACAATTTCCTTGAACTGCATAGTCATCCAATGAATATATCATATACAATATTCTTGTTTCAGGGATTTTGACTACACTTTGCTGGTGTTCGAGAACTTGTCAAGTGATGGCAGTGAGCTTAACGATGAAAATGATGAATATCTACATAAGTTGTTTCCTGAAAGTGACTGCGAAAATGAAGCTGACTTTCATGGCTTTGAGGAGCAAGGAATTCTGATATAATAGATTCAGTGCTCAAGTGTCCCATGAGGGAAATATCTTGAGCAGTGTTTTGGCATTTTGTAAAAAAATATTTACTACTTAAAGAGTTAAGCATTTTACAAACAATGTTGACCAGTCAACTCGCGGGATCACAATTTAATGCCCAAGCCATTCCTAGGGTGATATAATATCTGCTTCATGATACTAATTTCAAATTTCAGCCACAGACTGCATACAGTCAATAATTTCAGAGGGGGAAAGTGGTTTTCCCTTTGCACGTTCATGCTACAGGTAATGCTAGTGAGTTACTATTTTGTAACTGTTGATATATTTTTTTCTGAAGAGATAATCGGGTATGTTCATGCGAATCATATGCTTACATAGGGTTGCTTTGGGGGTGAAGTGCAGATTCCGACAAGGAGACATGACCGCCTTTAACCTCCAGTGTGTTAGCCAATCACACGCAAGGATTTAGCGACAATAGCAGAAGCACCCCCGTTTCGAAATTTAGTCGCAATCACTTAAATTACAACTATTTTTTTTTAGCATTGAAGCTAACTGACCTTTGCCAGCGTCTTTGGCAAAATCTGCCCTGCAAGTCCTGCATAGACAACACAGAAAACAGCTAGCGGTATTTACATTTACATATTTAGCGGTATTTACATGCGTGAACAAAAGCCAGTCACGTTACATCCGTCTTACTTTAAAAAAAAATATTTTCTTGTAAATAAGAAGGTCAGTGTCATTATTGTCACTGTCACTGTCATTATTCAATGACAGTTATGCTTAAAATGCTAAATGGTACCCCAGTTCTCAAATTAGTTACAATTTCACTAACGTGTAGTTCCAAAGTTAAATATATTTAGCTATTCTTTCATTCACACGAATTTATGATTAACAGTAAATAATCGTTCTGGAAGTAACATGGATCACACAGGTTTCACCGCTCTGGTCTTTTTTAAGCACTCAGTCAAGCACATTAGACGCTAGGCTACAAGCCCCTAATAGCGGCAGCATTTTAAAGTATTGCCACTGCCTGTAGATCGACAGTAGGTTCGCAATATATTTACTCCCTCAGAGGATGAAAGATGGGAGTGGGACAGGAGGGGCTGATACACTGACTCCGGGCTGGAAAGTGTGACAGGACGAGCGCGTGTGGACATAAAACTTCCCCGCTCTCCTCTCCCATTAAAATCAGTTCCCCCCGCAAAAAATCAGCACTCGCAACCTCCCCTCGCCGTGACATGCTCTCTTTATCGATTCAGGCCCGCCACTAACAGTTATTAGAACAGTTAATTCCACTGCCGAGGAGAGAAGGCAAGGCGAGACCACGTCCGGTTTTCCAATATGGCCACTTCACGCATCTGAATATGCCCCCTACCGTAAGAAGACCCGCCTCACCCCCACCCCCCACCCCTCCCCGACCCAAGGATGCAGCCGTTGGGCTCCACTCAACAGACCACCAAACGCATGTGTGATCAATAACTCCATAAGCACATGAGAGATGCAAACAAATGACTGTGCCTCAGCCTGGACCTGCTTTAGCACTCAAGAGTGATTAAATCACACTAAAGAGCTGAGAGCTGGGAGGAAGAGAGAAGAAGGAGGGCGGGAGGGAGAGAGAAAGAGAGAGGGAGGCCCAGGGCCTCAGCCTGAAGCAGCCTCACTCTTGTTTCACACCCTGTTGATTTTCATCCTCAGTGAAAACCCTTTCAAACTGCCTGCGTGTTTCAGCACATAAATACAAAGTGAGGAGAATAATCAGCGGAGCAAGGGCAGAGAGGGGTGTGTGTGTGTGTGTGCGTGTGTGTGTGTGTCTGAGAGTGTGTGTGAGACACCCAGAGGGGGCGCCCCCTGTTGTTATTAGTCCCCTACCGGAAACGGAGGGGACTATAGGATTGCACTCCGTCCGTTCGTCAGTCCGTCCATCCGCATTCGTGTCAGCTCCATAACTTTAATACCGTATGACCTAGGAACATCAAAGTTGGTGTGTGGATGCATCTTGGGGAGAGGGTGTGTCATGTACCCTATTCAGGTCACTTTGACCTACCTTTTAGGAAATATAATATGCATACACCGGTAGGGGACTAGTATTGCGCAGCAATACGACATTCGCCGATAGGCGGTGCCCTTGTCTGAGACTGACAGTCACAGAGAAGGTCTTCGGGCCTCAGGCCCAGCAGCAGGTCTCTGAGGGTCCCAACTGCATCCTGAATCCCAATACAGCCACCCCCCTCCCCCCCTTCCCCCAGTCATTTCCATCACCCCCACCCTGGTATCATTATTCTATAGGGAACAGCATCATCTCAACCCACTACCCCACTCCTAAGCAACACAACACTCGATCAAGATAAAAAATTTAAAAAAAAGAAAGAAATTCTGCAGTGGACAGCCTCTAAGCCATCACAAGGATGCTCTCCCAATGTTCTCACAATGCTGACAAAACATTTCAGTCCCATTGTGAGAACGTTTTCCGTCAGGCAGCATCGAAAAGTGCCAGAGCGTGGGCTTCGGTTTTCAACACAGCGGCTACACAATTACGGCGTTTATCGCATTTCACTCCAGTGAGACAGACTCGCATCCCGCAATTATCATTTAATTCAAGGACAATTTAGCCTCCCATAAAGAGATGGAGAGAGGGAGAGAGAGAGAGAGAGAGAGAGAGAGAGAGAGAAAGGGACAGAGGGTGGGAGGGAGGGAGAGGTAATCAAAATAGGAGAGTGGTTGAAGTGGCAATGGGCGATTTTACAGTTCTTTCTGTAAACCTGGAGTTTTGAATGATGGTGTTGGTTTAACCCTTTCAGCCTCGAGAATGCTGCTCTCATCAGGAAAATGGAAACTGGCGCTCGCTGGAATTTCACGCGGAAAGCTTGCGTCCCGAATCCAAACTCTCCGATTCCTGCCCCCTTGTAATTCTCCAAAAGATCTATGCCTCCCCCAACCACCCCCAAAGAAAAATGAAAAAACAGGAAGTGCTCAAAGGCAGGAATGAGATGATAGACGAATCACCAGGGAAAGGAAACCAAGAGAGGAATCAAAACATAAAAACAGGAATGAGATGGAAAAAGTAAATAAATAAAATAACCACACTTAAACATGAAACTTTCACTGGTGCGAAGCTGAACCACATAAACAAAAGAAGAGGAAGAAGAGGAACACGCAGTCGGGGTTCACTAATTAAGCACGGCGTATGCAAAACAACATCCGGAGCGAAGAATATGACTCTAACTGCGAGTTGAACAGGATTAAGGAGAGTGGTGTTGCCGCGGGAAGGGCGCGCACACCGCTATTCCCGAGTTAACGAGCACAGTTCGCATGACGATTTTTCGCAAGCAGTGGCGGGAGATACTGCCTCTCTAATGGAGCGAGCGCGGAGTTAACAAATTAAGAGAATTATAACCGCGGGCGAAAGGACTGCTGGACCGTGAATGGCGAAACGACGCCACAAAAACGTATTTCTGCGAGATGTGAATTAAAAAAAAAGGAGTTTAAAAAAAACATAGAAAGAGGGGCGGAGAAGCGGGAGGGCGGTGGGTGGAGCTGGAGAAGGTTTTGGGGGGATGAGACGCACATTGTGGGTGCCCTATCCGTACCCCCTGCCCGATCGGTTCTGCGCATGCGCAGGATGTTTGCGCATGTGCATTGTTTAACTCATATTTACGACAGTCCCCGATGTGTTCTACGCATGCGTACAGTTAAGCGATCGAAATGGGCTGCGCCTCAAGTCATTTAAGTTGCATCCCAGCTCCCCCGAGGATGCATGGAGGAAACAGGAGAAGAACAGATGAAACGAAGTCTTATGTTTTACGCGACATGAGATGTCCTTTCCTCAGTTGCGTTTGATGGAGCAAAGCTCTTTTCTGATGACGGCCTCGGCTGGATCTGTTGGAATACAATCCGCGGGAATTGGCACACATGTAAACCGTAAGTTATTCGCAAATTTTTATTATAAAAGTATGAAATACAGTTCAGCTGCCGCATGCAATATACCACTAAAAACAGCGTAGGGGAGCCTAAATTTGAACTGTGGAAGCTTTTAAAATTGTGATTAAAATGTTATCATGAAATATTTAAGTTTTCCAGTTATTGACTCCCTCTAAAATTTTGTTGCGTTGTTCGCGACTCTATTGATAATATATGACGTAGATAAATGAATAGCCAGTTTTAAACTGGAATTCCGGATATCTGTACCCTCACCAGAAAAAAATAAATAAAAAAATCACACTCCCCTGATATAAAATCCAAAAGGGCTCCTTCATCTGCTCGTCTGCGTTGTGTAAAAGAGCTTATCTTAAAGTCCGAGTGTGTGTGAATGTGTGTCTGTGTGTGTGTGTATGTGTGCATGTGCGTGTGTGTGTGTGGTGTGTGTGTTTGTGCCTGACAAAGACAGTAAGTGTGCGCAATACTTTTTTGTGCGTGAGAGCGAGTGTGAGAATTCCAGGAGTGTGTGCAAGTATTTCACAATGTGCATGCGAGCGTGTGAGAGATTATGGGGGGTGCGCAAGACAGCTTGTGCGCACATGTGTGTGAGAGATTCTGGAGTGAGCGATTCAGAGAGTGTGTCCATTTCTGGAGTAAGTTTTAGCATTACTCCATATGCGAGTACATTGGCGTGTGTATGAGTGTGACTCTATGTGAATTACCAGTGAGTTTGATTGAATTTTTCAATGTGCGTGTGTGTGTGTGTGTGTGTGTGTGTGTGCAATATTTTGGTACAGAGACACTGAAGTGAGGTATATATGAAGGGGCATTCATAATGCCCCAGCCTACATAGTTCTAGTCAGGGACACCAACATGATCTACAGTATAACAGGAATGGACAATTCTGGAGGGTCACATGGTCTAGGAGGTTCACCGTATCTGCAGGATTACGGTGTGTTCCCACATGAGCAAATGGCTAAAGTCATTCATTGGCTCTAAAGACCTTTTCAAGGCTTTAATTGGCAGCAGATTGAACCCTAAAGACCCTAAAATCCCACAGACACCTCCAGGAGTTGCAAACCTTGATTCATATAAACAGAAAAGGTGCCCATTTACTGCTTATTTCTGAGACATATCACCGTCTCTCCGCATGAGTGAAAGGATGGACTCCCCCAAAAGGCTTTGTGGTGTTTGGCGCACTGCGTGCAACAAGATTATTGTTTGATCCTTAGAATGACACTCACAGGTCACGGAGAAAGAAAGGGGTTGAATCAGACAGAATTGACTCTTTATCACCGCGAAGGAAGGAACAGGGAGCGAAAATGGCTCCTCTGAACTCCGCCCACATGTCGCCTGTGATTCAGTCCCTGTGGCTATAATTCGGATAAGTGCGGGGTGGGCAAAAATGTGAACTTTTCTTTTGCTCTATCCCTCTCACTCCTTGTTTCTCGGTCCCTCACTCTTTGTATTTTCCCTGAATTATCTCTCATTCCGTCTCCTCTCCATTCTTTACTGCCATTATCCCACCCTCCCTCTATCTCTTTCATCATCTCTCTCCATCTCTCCTCTGCACAGTACAGATAGCTGATTACCTGAGCAGGGCTAAGGTTGGTTATTCATCTCCGTTCTGAGTCAGGGGTCATCTGTGGAGCTCTATAAGCAAAGCTGTGCGTGCGTGTGCATGTGCGTGCGTGTGCATGTGCGTGTGTGTGTGTATGTGTGTGTGTGTGTGCATGTGCGTGTGTGTGTATGTGTGTGTGCTATAAGCGAGATCCCAGTTTTCCTCCTACAGGCCACACAGGCGAGCAGCGGATCGATCGTTCACATGCTGCTCGTGCATGTAGCGCGTACTGTCCCGAACACGGCTCTGAAGACGCTGTGGCATGACTCACCCCATTAACAAGGCCCGTCCCGGTCGGTCTGCTGTCGCAGAGTGTGTCGGCGTGAAGTGCGATTCGTCACCCACTCAAAAGCCATCGACACTGACCGCAGCAGTCCAGGTCATGAAGAGGAGGACATGCGGTCAGAATGATTCCGAACTGTATTCAAACTGAAAGTGACCGCCTCGGTCACGTCTAAAACCAGAAGGTAAAAATATGTGAAAGACTTTCTCTTCAAACTTATTTTTACAGCTAACTCTGAGGGCCGCTACATTTATTAGCAGATGTAACGTCAGCCGGTTATTTTGAAAACAGCAAAAGCACTCAGCGAAATGACTTCGGATGTGTTGCTAACACTTCACAAGGGCACTGGAAAGCATGTTTACAGTAATAACTTTTGCTACTGTTTCAACCATTACATTACATTTACTTGGCAGGTGTTTGTATTCAAAGCGCCTCAAATTAAGTGCATGAGAAGGACTATTAAGACAGCAACACAACAGGACAAACATTCTTCTATAGCCTCAGTCACAAACGGTAACGTGTAGAATACACAGCAGGGGAAAGTCAAGCTCGCTATAGCAGAGCGACACAATGAAAAACCAAACAAATAAACGTGGGGGCGATTGCGATTAAAAAGCAATCAACATATAGCATTTCAAATGACATTCCAACAAGTTGCAAGACACAGTATATATGTTACCCTTGTCGTCAGGGGAGTAACTAAGAATTTTGAGCTAAAAAAAAGCTCTTTCAGGACGAGTCCCACCAGCCCAGCAAGAGTCATCCCGGGACATTTATCCTTAAAAATGCTCACACCTCCCAAACTATAAAACATTAGTTAATGTAGTTGTGAATATGTAGAGTAGATACAGATTTTGTGTGGCTCTGAATTCCTGTTGTTAGCCGTATGGTACCAGGTAAATTATTTGAATAAGCCTGCCTCATTTGGGCTCACACTGGGGGCAATTTAGATTTTTGCAGACGGAAGGTTTCATTCGAGCGCCAGTGCTGCTTCGGGGCACTGCACCCCGCTGTTTTCGGGTATCAAATGTACCCCCCGTATATTTAGCAGACGCTAATTTGCCGTTTAAGCGTATTATCTTTAATCCTCCTCTCTCATTTTTCTTCACTTCAGAGAGCCTGGACGAGCCCCCAAAATGAGGCAACCCGGACTCAACCAAAAAAAACTAAACAAAACAACAATAATAAAAACATCCGCCTCTCATCGTTATAGAAGCGCCAGCCACGCGAGGTGTGTTTATAGCTTGGAGCGCGTTCATTAGGGAGGTGACGGGGAGGTTCCGTGATTGGATTGGGGTGGGGGGGGGGGATGGCAAATTGAGTAGGCGGATGGAGCGGGGAGTAGGTGGGGGCCTGTGAAATGTGTCAAGCCTTGTTTAATTAAATTTCACACACAGGCTGCTATCAGATACAATACCGCGAAAGGCATCGGTCGCTTGGAGAGCCCGCCAGATGAGATTTGATTTTCGGGGGCTGCTATTAATTTATGGCAGAGAGCCTCTCCTGATAAGTGAGAGGCCTGGCTTTAATTAATAGCCTGGAGCCTGCTGAGCTGGAGAGGGGCACAGTCCAATCAGTGCGCAGAAGAGCTGCTGAAGAGGGATCTTGACCAATCAGAGCGCATGCTTAAGTGCATGAGTTTGTGTGGGTGTGTGTGTGTGTGTGTGTGTATGTAATCACACTTGTGTGAGCTGGCATTCATCACCTGAGCCACATGACTCACACTTGTGTACAATCAAATATAGCTTATGCAATGGTTGAGTCATGCCACGTACAACACACACACACACCCACACACACTCACTCCAACACACACAAAAGTAAACACATACACAGCTCCGTCAAAGGAATTCCTATGACAGCCAAAGTGCTCTAAGTGTCAGTGAATGACTGGCTGCATTATTCTACCCAGCACTGACACAGTCGCTGACCCAGCCACTGACACAGACACATGAACAATTCCCTCTCCAGGGAGCATTTGTGGTAGCTGATAAGCATCTGCACAGTACACAGACTACAGATAACACACAGGAGGCCGACACAGGGGAGAGTCTGATGCGAGAGAGACGAGGAACTTTCCAATGTACCAACCAGCTCGCTAGCTGTGATGCTGCGGTCACATGATACACAAGCGTTACAGCTTAAAATAAAACCTTAACACATATGGTATATAAATTAGAGGTAGTGTGAGAGAGGGAAAGTGGAGAGAGAGAGAGTGAATTAAATATAAATGACATGCTAGCAGGGCGAAGGGTTTTCCTTCTGTTTGTAATTCTGAATATTTGATGAGGCGAGTCTGCTCGATTAGCACGCCGCCATATGCTAACAATGCCATCATTGGCGGCCATGTTGGCGCAGTGAGAGGCAGGCCCTGTGTCAGCACGATCGGGCAGACTGAGCACGCTCAGGGAAAGGATTGTCTGGTGAACACAGACTCGAAAAGATCGATACGTGCGCTCTCCACGACACGCACACAAACTCACGCTCGTCTGCACTCAAGAACAGGTGCACGCATGTCAGCCTATGCATACACGCAACCGCATAGGCACGCATACACTCAGGAACACACTTCCTCTAAAAGGGAGCAATAGCTGCTGGGGCTACCAGATGCTTCAACCAGCATATTCCATCTACGTGACCTCTGACCTCTAATCCTTCCCAAATGTGGTCACGAGCATCAGCCGAATCAAAGATCGAAAGGAAAGGGTTCAAGATCCCGCAAACGACTCAACTGTCCCATATCCATCTTTCATCACCCCCCTCTCTCTCCCTCTATCATACCCCATCTTTCACCAACTCCGAAATGACAGCAGATGGTTTTGAACTGGTCTCCCACTCTCTCTCTCTCTCGCTCTACACCCTCTTCAAAGCGACACGAAGAACACAATCTGACATTAATCCTCGCCGCTGAAGCCCGGCTGAGTATAACGTGTCACCATTTAAGAGGGGGGAGGCAGAGAGTCGACGCCGCGGAAAATTCCGGCGGAAATCCGACCCCGCTCGACAGCGTTCATCCTCGTAGCAGCTGCACATGCCGACATCAGATGCCAATTTCACGAGCGTAAAGTACATGAAACAAAGAGTGGTTCGCGAGTATCTGGACAGTCGCAGTGGTGCCAAAACGCTTCAATTCCCAGGCGTGTTTCCAAAATCTGAACTTAAATACCCACTAATTCAAGCAGAAAATCAGTACTTCAACCCCATGAAATTTACAGACTCATGTTTGAGTTCTGAAATGCAATTACTTTTTTTCAAAAATATTTTTATTGCTCAAAGGCAGTTGCAAAGACAGATTTGTGTGATCAATATGTTTCTTTTCCTTTAAATAATTTAAAGCAAAACAACTCTCCCTCAGCATAATCTCCTATAAATACAAGCAAATTTTAACATACCAAAGGCCATAACTGAATACAAAAAAAAGAGAGAGATTACAAGACAGTACAGATTTTAATCAGAATTGTCTTCTCTTTCATTTAAACAATTTAAAACAGGTCTCCATGTAGTACTACGTGACTACATCACGTTCTCCATGTAGTACTTTTCCGAGTTCTCTAAGCCACATATCGAATGACGGAACTGGGCTTATCTTCCAAAACTGCCATATCAATTTTCTGCCAAGTATTATGTTGATATGTAAAACCCTTTGATCACGACCTGACTCCAAAACTGTATTATTTGTTCAGAATAAATTTGGCTGCTAGAGCAACTGGGTCCCATTTTTTTTCCCCTTATTGGCTCCAGAGAAAAAGTCAAAAATAGATGAACAATATATATTCAAATTTGGACAAGAAAAATACTGGTGACTAAATGTATCTTCATCTATACTGCATTTATGGCAAACTGTTGAGACATTTTGAAACATTTTGTATATTCTGAGAAGAATAATGAATTCTGGGAACAATCTTCATCAGTTTGTGTCTAGTATTGATTGAACAACAGTGTATATTATTCAAAGCTGTATTCAAATCAACTTTTGCAGAGATCCCAAGGCTTCAAATGATCTTGATTACAAGCAGTTGAATTATATTCAAATGTGTATAAAATGACGCACAAGATATTTTCTATTGGATGTACTGCCGCGGCCATAAAAACACGGCGTCCTGGGCTTGAAAATTTTACTCAATATAAGTGTGATTTATCTTCTGTGAGGGCCGGCAACCAGCAGATACAGTAGGTATGTATACTGTATACTGTATACGAAGTATGTATATAGCATTGTTGTATAATAATAATAATAATAATAATAATAATAAATATTATTATTATTATTATAAACTACTTTTTTTAAACTTTGAACTTACTTCAGGGGAAATTCAAATGAAAATCTGAGTCTAAGAGGTTAAAAATTGTACTCACTGTTTTCAAATCCAGAACTCTGGAGCCAAAATTATACACACTGCACTTATGAAGGACAACTGGTAGCCCTGGTCACTCAACCTGAATGAAAATTCAATTCCCCTCTGACAAAAAAAAACCACGATTTAGTTCTCATCTTCCAATCTGTTTTTCTAAACCAGCCCAGGAGTTGTTTTATTTATTTATTTCTTTATTTTTTTATTGTTTCTATTCGTGCACTCGTGAAATAGGGCTCGATGAATATTGCATGGGCAGGAAACGCAGGAGAACAAAAGGAAGGAGACGATGAGGAGAAAGATGGACACTATGGCGATGGGGGGGGGTCGGGAGGTGTTTGAAACAATAAATTAACGAGTAAACAGCGAGTGGAGTCTCTGCACTGTTGTGGAGAGAGGACTCAGAGTATTTATCGGCGAGCGCGGCCCGCTTACCTGCTTGTTATTTAACGGCGTTCCTCTGGCCAGACACCGCTGTTATGCTTGCGGAGAGACCCATCAGACCGGTGATCAAAGTTGCATGAGGCTGTAGCCGGAAGCTAGCGCTATTAGCGCCGCCGTTAGCCTGGGCAGGAGGCTTCGTTCAGGCTCTTTGTTGTGTGATTATTTTTGGGGCACAAACACGAGAGCCAGGGTCCGCAACAAAT
Organism: Gymnothorax reevesii; assembly: GCA_029721435.1. Classification (NCBI taxonomy): domain Eukaryota; kingdom Metazoa; phylum Chordata; class Actinopteri; order Anguilliformes; family Muraenidae; genus Gymnothorax; species Gymnothorax reevesii. The sequence continues at coordinate 26,223,543 of CM056592.1, forward strand.
TCTATCAAGATTTTGAATTGTTCTCTCTCTCTCTCTCTCTCTCTCTTTCTCAATTCAATTCAAATGGCTTTATTGGCATGATAAAAAATGGTATTTTGTTCTGCCTAAGCATACAAAATTAATATATATTCAAAAAAATAAAGGGAACACTTTGGAGTTATATTGTGCTGTCCAAGTGTTCCCTTTATTTTTTTGAGCAGTATATATTCTACATATCTCTCTATTAATCTCTGTTTCACTCTCTCCCTCCCTCTCTCCGCATGATAATGAAGGGCAGGTGTGTCTAGAAATCTCAGTCTGCACCTGAACGGGTGGCAGGAATCTAATTTTGGGGGCAGGGGTTACGATGGCAGTCCCGATAACCAGTATTAAAGTCCGCATGTGTATGTATGCATTTGTGTGGATTCAGGGATGAAAATGCGTCTATGGGTGAATGTGCGTGACCGTATTTAGACGCGTGAGCTCGCGTGAATGCAATTGCGTGTGTGTGACTACGTGTTTGACTGCGGAAGTACACGCCTATGTGTTTGTGAGGGACTTGTGTTTGTGCGCGTCTATAGGTGTGACTGTGTGCATATCTATGAGTGTGCGTTTGCCTGTATATATGTGTGTGTGTGTGTGTGTGTGTGTGTGTATACACATCAAATCAATCCTCACCCCCCCCCATGCAAAAGTCTTAGGCATATTTATAGCAATTTCATAGGGCAAATATTGCAAATATAATGAAATTAAAAGTTGCTAATAACTGAGAAATGTACTATACAGAGCTGTACACTGTTAAAAACTAAATCAAACCAATATTTGGTTTGGCAACTACCTTTGCCTAGAAATTTGGGACATGATCTTGATGTGCTATAGTTTATAAGATGATTGGCTTTTTGCTTCTTCCAAGCAGATTGGAAAACTTGTCACCGTTCTTCTTCAGACTGTCTCATTTGCGTCTGTCCCTCCAAGTACTTCCAGACCAACATGATGATGTTGACATCAGGGCTCTATCAAGGCTATATTTATATGTATCAACTGAAACTTTTTAATGAAATATATAAATTAGCATTTGGAATTTCAAATATTTATCTTCAGCAACACTGACGTGGAAAACAGAAAATAAACATCTAGAGCCAGATTAAAGTTTTTAAAAATGAAGGGTACCTAAGACATTTGCTCAATACTGTACATAAAACCGCAGACATTCACATAAAGATACCTAAATACCGTACACTCGGTTGCATACGCAGAGCAAGGACTGATTTCATTAGGGAAAGCACAAACACACACACACACACTCAAACACAGGTAGACATAACACTCAAAAACAAGCACGTGTACTCGGACACACACAGAAATCGCAACAGTAGCCTTCAATCTGCAACGTTTCTCTTCAGTGAGACGCTTGCAAAAACTAACGACCTGTTCACCGGTGCTTCACTGATGCCTCCAGGACTTCCTGTAGAAACACGTTGTTTTAAGAGTTTTTATGGAGAAAGAATGACCGTAAATAAGAGACAAGAAGTAGGCCTACTCACAGGTAAAGGCCACACACGCATGAGTGAACACCAGCTGACACGCGACCATGGGTCATTGTCCTGGCATCACACACGTGAACACACACAAGTGCACAAGCACTCACACAGATACCAACAGAACCCAGCGCACATGGTAATCTGATTGCGGATTTAACTGGATTACATGAAAGGCTTCTCAAGCGAAAAGGCCCACAACAGGAATAAGCAAATTATTTGTGAGAGGATTTTCCATTTCAACTGCAATTTAAAACGGATCTCTCTCACTGTACCCGAATTTGTGTGTTTAAGTATGTGCATGTACTTGTTTATCTATATCTGTGTGGACTTAAAGACCCTACAAGGATAGTAAATTCCAAAAACTGCAACGTGAGGATATTTTTCTGGTCTCTATGGTCCAACTTCTGGACCAAGGGCTAGGATTAGTCTCAGGTTAATTTTGGGCATATAGTTAGGGCCAGTTCTACAACCCAAATTCCGAAATAGTTGGGACAAAGTGTAAATTGTGAATAATATCAAAATGCAATGACTTTCAGATCGCATGAGCCAATATGTTATTTACAAAAGAACATAGATAACATTTCAGATATTGAAACTGAGACACTTAATATTTTTATCCACAAAATGAGCTTATTTCAAAATTTCTGGCTGCAACAGGTCTCAATAAAGTTGGAACACAAGCAAAAAAGGGCTGAAAAAGTTATTTATATATAATCAGCCGAAAGAACATTTAGCAAGTAATTAAGTTAACCGGCATCAGGTAAGTTACATGATTGGCTATTAAAGGGATGTCTTAGAGAGGCTGAGTCTCTCAGAAGTAAAGATGACCAGAGGCTCTCCAACCGGTAATGGCTTACATGAAAAATTGTGGAATACTTTCAAAACAATGATGCTCAATGTCAAATAGCAAAGGCTTTGAAGGTCTCATCATCGACAGTGTATAACATCATCAAAAGATTCAGAGAAACTGGAAAAATCTCTGTGCGTAAGGGACAAGGCCGAAGACCTTTACTGGATGCCCGTGATCTTCGGGGCCTCAGACACCACTGCATCACTCACAGGCATGATTCTGTCATTGACATTACTAAATGGGCCCAGGAAAACTTCAAGAAACCACTGTCTGTAAACACAGTCTGCCGTGCCGTCCACGAATGCCAGATAAAACTCTATAATGCAAAAAGGAAGCCATTGTTGAGCATGATCCAGAAGGGCTGCCGCGTTCTGTGGGCCAAGGCTCATTTAAAATAGACTGTAACAAAGTGGCAAAGTGTCTTGTGATCAGATGAGTCCAAATTTGACATTCTTGTTGAAAATCATGGGCGTCGTGTCCTCCGGGCTAAAGAGGAGAAAGACCACCCCCTCCTGTTATCAGCGTTCAGTTCAAAAGCCAGCATCTCTGATGGTATAGGGATGCATTAGTGCATATGGTGTGGGACACTTGCATGTTTTAAAAAGCACCATGAATGCTGAAAGGTATATAAAGTGTTTAGAGCAACATATCCAGATGACAAATATTCCAAGGAAGGCCTTGTGTATTTCAGCAGGACAATGCAAATCCACATACTGCAGCTATTACAACAGCATGGCTTCGTAGTAGAAGAGTCCTTGTGCTGAATTGGCCTGCCTGCAGTCCTGATCTTTCACGGATTGAGAACATTTGGCGCATAATTAAACGAAAAGTCTGTCAAAGGAGACCCAAAACTCTCCAAGAAGCCTGTATTAAAAAAGAGTGGGATCAAATTCCAATGGCTTAACTCAAAAAAACTTGTCTCCTCAATGGCCAGACGCCTCCACTCTGAGTTAAAAAGAAGAGGGGATGCTACATCATGGTAAACAGGCCCCTGTCCCAACTTTTTTGAGAAATGTAGCAGCCATCAAATTTGAAATGAGCTCATTTTGTGGATAAAATTGTGAAATTTCTCAGTTTCAACATTTGCTTTGTTATCTCTGTTCTATTGTCAATAAATGACTGGCTGGTGTGATTTGAAAGTCAATGCATTTTGATTTTATTCACAATTTACACTTTGCCCCAACTATGTCGGAATTGGGGTTGTAGTTTTAAGGATAGGAATTATAATTAGGTTGAGGTTATATGCTAATTAACCCTTAAAAAGGTTCATTTTTACTCACCCTCTCCCTCCAAAAGTTAATCATTCACTATGCAGTTGACAAATGACCTTCAGAAGGTCTCACAGGGACCTGTAAACCCTTCTGAAGGTCAGTGCTCACAAATTTGCCAAAAAAAAAATTGATGAAATTGTTTAACTTTTGAAGGCTGAAGTCTGAAAATTTGCTTTGTATATTTCATGCCTCGTCTGACCACAGTGGTGATTAACACTTTAAGGGTTTTACCTGTAAATAGAGTCCTGCACGCATTTAACTATGGTTTACACTTAACATACAAGGAACTCTGTGGTAAACTAATTGTAAAATTTCAGTTAAAATAATTGGCAAAAAAGGTGCCAGTTAAAATAACTGGCAAAAAAGGTGCAACTTATCACAGCGTAAACAAACAAAAACGTTTGCAGGAGGAAGTGAGGCAGACAGACGAAAAGACAAACATGCCCGTTTGAACCCCGGGCCTTCAATCACCGCTAATCTGACAGTTAGCAAAGAAATCGGCAGCTGGGCTTGTCGAGTCACTTATTAAGACAGGCATCTATTAACGGTCCCCGTAACCTCTGCGCCGGCCCTAAAGGAAGGACACGGCCACCATGAATCACCAGGCCCCCTCAACAACATCTTTCCGGAACCACCTTTTCCTATCACACACATTAGCCGCTGTTATCTCATGCAGCGCCTAGAAAACTACAAATAAGGGGCAGAAGATTAAATAACGAGGCCTGCCAGCCATCGCCGAGGCCACCTGCCAAACGCCACCCTTGATGCCCAGCCTAGTTAATAATTCAGCGCCCCCCACGAGACCATAAAGCCTCCCTCCCCCAATTAAAAAAAAAAACCCACAATCCCCGGAGACACTCAAAAGCAGCTTCTCCAGCAAACTCTGAAAGCGGCACGGAAGGATTATTCTTTTTTTAAACTTCTGTCTTTTAATTAGCGATAATTAGATTTCTTTTTTTCTACGTTTCTCTTTCTCCTGCATGACTGCCCAAATTTTTTTTTAATTCCTCCTCCTGAATTATTCCTAAGGACGGTGATGTATTAGATATTATGGAGGGCGGGAGAAAAACCCCAAAGGCAGAGAGCTGAGAGTACTTTTTTTGCGATGGCATTCATGTCTTCTGGAACATTCCCACACTTCCTCTTACCCTTGCGTGCTTTCTGTTCAGAAAGAGAGCTGATGTGTGCACTGTCATTTGTTCTGACCGCAGCGTTCATCTCATCATCATAATGAGCTGCCAACTGGTCTTCATGATTAGCAAATTGATCTTAAACCAATCACGCCGAAGGAAGGATGTTTCATTGTTTTTCTATGAATGGTTATTCATGCCAAGAAAACAAAGTTCTCATATTCAAATCCCCGGACTTTTACATTTAAATTCAGTTAGACCAAACGCTTTGATTTCACCCGCTTTATTTACCACATTTCGGCTTAGCACGTAACTCCAATTGAATTTGAATTACATTTTGACCTGATTTAATTACACATAGACAGGATTAGTCACTTGCGTTCAATTTCCAAAGAAAGTGGAAACCTGAACCCATTCCTGCATGTCACGCACAGCTAACTGACTGACAGCAAATAGCTAAAACTGTATCATGAACCACAGGACCAGGGATGAGAACCATTGGAACATTCACACACAGAACATTCTGGAATGAGAGAACAGTCTAGAGAATTTGCAAGGCTCCCCAGAAGGCGGTGGAAACGCAGAAGACGTTGTCGCCTTCGGTTGCCACACCGCGGTTTAACATTAGCGATGTTTTCCAATGGGTTTAGGAAGGACAGAAGTGTGAAAGCCACCAGTCACACATTTGTAAATCTGAACACAGAAAAGTACATAACACAACTGCTATCCGTTTAATCCTCGCAATTTCAGGACTAAAATGTTATGACAAGGGTGAAGCTGAGAACGAATGAACTGAATCTAAAAATACTGTAAGCCGTGCAGAGGTGAGATGTTTACACAAAACATAATGCTGAGCTAAATGTGTAAAAAGCAGCTGGGTGGAATATTTTGAGAGGTTCTCATAGAAGGTCAATCAAAGGGACCTACTTTAGCTAGAGCGTATCCACTGCAGGGTTTGAGAGCGCAATTCTTCGGTCAGAGAAGGAATTCAAGGTCATCAGGTAAGAATATCAGATAAAATCAATCTTCGCTCCAGCTCATCCCATGAACACTTGAATATAAAGCCATTCAACCTAATAAAGGGGACTAAATAAGAGATAAATAGTGAAATACTGGGCTCATATTCAGAAGTACAAGCTTCAACTGTACGAGCAATTCTTCAAACAAAGTGAGCAGTCAGACACAGCGATGATACACCTCCATGTGCACCCAAGTGCAAAAGCCTGGGCCATTTTATGGCAAAGGATCACAGACAAGCCAACTGACCTTTTAAGACTAATGTAAAAAAAAAAAATCACTTCTGGCAAGTGATGGACTTTTGGATAAAAAAATTCCACTTTTAAAAAAGAAAGTAAAAGTAATAAGAACAAAATAATTCAGAAAAAAACTGTATAATGAATTTTTTAAAGAGCTGTCGGGGAGCGAAGACATGAGTGAGCGGCGAGAAAAGAGGACCTGAAGACGTCTGGAAGAGGAGGAGGGGACGCAAAACGCCACCGCACAGCAGGAACGAAGAAAACTGAACAAGCAAAATGTGTCGCCAATAAAACAGCCCCACCAGGAACACAGGTCACAAGCAAACAAATTGCGGTGAATTAATTTCCTGGAGATTTGTCCCGCTTTTTTTTTTTTTTTTTTCCCCCCAAATGCAAGTAAGTCTTGATTTCGTTAAAAGGTTGATTAGTTAAACATGACAGCCTCATCTGTGCCTGCAATGGGGGCATTACAGTGGAGTGGAGTCATGAGACAGGTGTGTGTGTGTGTGTGTGTGTATTCCAACATTTTTGAGGCCCAAATATCCCCACAAGTGAGGAAAACAGATCAATGTGGGGAAATGTGCCATCCCCCACTTATTAACTCAGCTGTTTTATGGCTAAGTTTAGGGTTACGGTTAGGGTCAGGGTTTGGCATATAGTGGTTATGGCTATGATCAGGGTAAACAGATATAGAATATGTGTAAGTCTATGGGACGTCGCCACAAAACGTGAAAACACAACACGTGTGTATGTGTGTGTGTCCGTGAAGGTATGTGAGTATGCTTCTGGGCGTGTATGTGTGTGTGTGTGTGCGTGAGTGCAAGTGAGCGTGCACGTGTCTGTGTGTGTGAGTGCGTGTGTGGGTGTGTGTGTGTGTGAGCACGCGTGAGCATGCGCGCATCTGTGTGTGGGAGTGCAAGAGCCTGTGTGTGTGTGTGTGATCCTCTCAGTAGTCTAACAGACAGCGAAAGGACTTCCCCTCCGACAGACGATCAGAAGACACTCCACTCCAGGCATCGATGGGGTAAGACGGTCTATGGACTTTTCTGTCGCTGATTCTTATCCATTTATGATGAAAGATGGTCCTGGGGTTCTCTCATCTCGCTGCAAATTAATACGCGACCTCGCTTTTACTTAATCTCATTCATCCTACGAGCGAGTCACAACGCAAACTCGGGGGCTACAAACTAGATTGGATAGCAGGCTCGGCTGAAATGGCTTACGGTAATTGCTGTAGAATTCATACTTAACAGGAACATGCTGACAGCAGCCAGAACGCTGTTATTTCATAAACCGAGCCACGGCCCTCCTCAGGAACAGTCCAATCATTGATGAGTTTACGGGGCTCACTTGGTCGAAGCCTGTGGAGGCTCGTTACGCTAATTGCTAGCATGGGATGCAGTTTAAACTCGGGTGAGCGAGAGAGTCTTTTGGTGAGCTAGGCCATTCTATGACGGAGGGGCTTTCTAAATATGTATTTCATGCAATGGAATACCGCCTCTACCCTAAACCAGTTATTTATTTTTGGTGAACAGGGGAGGGGACACTGCAGAATTGAGCGCTTTGAGGGGATCAATTGGTGGAGGAGTCTGAGGTGGACTTGAGGACTTTGTCCATTGCAAACTGCGGGTCATGGAATTAAAGAACTGCTGATGCGTCAGTGTGACGGCCCTCTGTGCTCTACTTGCACTCTCCTGGGCCTGTCTTGTAATTCTTGTGTTCCCCGCAGGTCACGTGAGGCAATCAGCAATATGGGAAACACCGGCGCGCAGGCGTACCTGAGGAATTTTTATCCCTGCCACTGTGTTTGTCTCTGGAGCTCTGTCCTGTCAGAAGTGGGAGCCGCAGAGCTCGCCGAATAGCTATCTTTATTCCTCCATATTGCTCGACCTTATTACCCTTTTGACAGGCACTGGTGGCTTGCATCATATTTTTGTTGTCTTAAAAATTATCTAAATTTGGTGAAAAATCTCCATTTCTCCCCATTGTTGTTTTGTTGCTCTCACCTCTGACGGTGACAGTCAGGAAGTTCTTGTCTTCCACCAATAAAAATTAAATTATCCAGATGACATCACAAATTAGTTTTAAACCCCAACTGAAAACACTCTGCTTATTTATCAAATCCAGGTAATTGTAATGGATGAACGAGTGAGTGAGCGAGTGAGTGAGTGAGTGTGTCATGGTTTTTCCCCCGCCGGCAGAAGGCATGAAGCCGGCGGGCACAGGGACCATGTACCCAAAGGCAGAAGTAGGGACCCAAACACACAGGCTGAGTAAATATATAAAATCTTTAATTTAAATAAGATAAAATAATCCCGGAGGAGAACAGCAGCAAACATGAGCACATAAGGGCTTCAGAAACAGAATACTGCCGCACCAAAGTAAGGTGCAGCCAACCCTTAAATACCAGCACTTCACCTCCACCTTAACGAGCCACACCTGTTGCCCGTTAAGGTAGAGGCGAAGAATGCAGCAGGGGGAGGGGCCTGCAGGCCAACACCATGACAGAGTGTTTGAATGAATGAAACCACGATTGTTTTTTTGGTTTACGGCCCATCCCTTATGGGATTGTAAGACACCAAAAACACAATTATAAATCTATACAATCACTCCCAGTCACTGATAGCTACCAGTATTTTCCGCCTAGAAAAAGGAAACATTTCAGCAATATTTAAATCACATAAGACAAAATATATGTTCCCTATTTTCACGTATCCTAAGCTTCCTCAAGATAATCAGCAGATACAAAAACCTTGCCTTCAAAGGACCACGAGTCCATCTTCGTCAGTGACCTACCTCTGACCAAGGATGTGACTCCTATTAAATCATTTTAAACAAAATTAGAGCAGAAAAATGAGCAGGTTGTCACATTTTCAACATGAATTTCAGACCTCAGGCGCCAATGTGCACCATCCCTAACTTCTCTAAGATAGACATTTGAAGAGTTGGAATGCAAAACCCTCAAAGTCCACTCAACCTCTTTTGTCTTAAATTGAGTTTTTTTTTTTTTTTTTCCCTCTGCATAAAAAAAACTCAATTTAAAACGAAAAAGGTTGTGTGGACTTTGAGGGTTATTGCATTCCAACTCTTCATTTATTTTTCCCATTCCTCAGAACCTCAGCATATGGTCCAGAACATCCAATCGGTGCTGCTGCCTTGTAGCGTTTGAGGCATTACACTGACCGAACATTCCAGCAGCATTGCTCAAATGTTTTTGTGCAGTCGCTCCGAGCGCCCACTGTTACCTCCTCCATTACCCCGCCCAACAGGAAGTGATGTGGCCCCTCTGCCTGCCCGTTCCCGGTGATTGAGTGCTGCCCTCGGTGAACGCGGACCAGAAATGGACTGACGGCACATAAGAAAGATGGAGGGATAGAGGGATTGACAGAGGGAGGTGGCGGTTATGAATGACAGCACACTTGGCTGACAGAGGTGGTGTAATATTTAATGTGGTGGGTCACAGAGGCTCATAACTCCGCCAATGGTGCGGCTGCAGTTTGGCCGCTGGCTGCCTGGTAGAGACAGACTCTAAAACAAGAGCGGCTTTCCGGGAGGATGAGTGGCCATTACTCACCCTTCAGCTGACTGCTCTCTCTCTCTCGTTTTCTACCTCTATCTCTCCCCTCCAATCCCTATCTCCTCTCTTCACTCCATCTCTTACACTCTCTCTCTCTTACTTTCTCACTTTCCCTCTCTCTTTTCTCTCTCTCCCTCTCGCTCCCCCCTCCTTAACTCCCTCTCTCTCACTCCCCCACTTTTTCCTTCCTCTCTCCCTCACTTCTCTCTCTCTTGAACTCTCTGTTTTAAAACCTTGTTCTCATGCCCACGTCTCGCTCCAGACCGCTTGTTTTACTGCATCTGCTGAAATTTATGCCCGTCCCTCGTACTTTACGGCCCGTTCCCGTGGCTTTTTTGTTCCCCCACCTCTCACACGCTGTTGGCGCTACGGTTATTTATTTATTTTTTCGCGTTAGAAGCGATCTCAGGTGGTCGAATCTCGACGAGGCACCGCGGCACTCCTTTCACAAAGCAGGATTATGGAGCTACAGTTTTTTTCGTTTGCTAAAATACGTTTTTCAAAACTGTACGTTTTTTTCAAAACTGCACACACAAAACTCCAAACATCACACACAAATTGCTCAACCTTGGCATCCCTTTGCAAAACAACTCTTTGCCATCAAATCTCTTAACATGTTCACAAAATGGAACTCATCTTTTCATTTGGTTAACACAGCCATAGTTTCACATGACACACACATACCATTCATTGTATAAACACAACTAAGCTTTTGGCTGAACACTACTAAGCATGTACAGAACACTGAAGAGCAAAACTGAAAACACAATTATAGAAATGGAACACACTGAATGAATGACAATTACTCTGGTAAATGAACCAATTCCCTTTTTGTAAAATGACCCAGTGTATGCCCACTTCTCTCATAGACAAACATAAAACAGCACACAAATTTTCAGACAAAACATTCAATTTACTGTAGGTCTAAACGTTTACCACCACTGCTTGAAGCAGTGGGGCCTGGCTCTGTGGGTTCCTTTCATACACCTCCTCCCCCTCCTCCTCTCATTCTTACCCCTCTTCTTCTCTGACTGTTGTCTCCTATGTTCTCCGTTGCTCATCAAACAAAACAGATGGTCAAGCCTCCTTTTATGCTGCAGTCCATGTTAGCCAAATGCTCGCCAGACCCGAAAGTTTAGAGATTTGAATATTTTCGTGTTGTGGATTGATGCTTTGAGATTTTATGTGAGAAGTGTGTGCAAACCTGAAAATTGTGTGTTGTGTTTTGACAACAAGGTGATGTGATTGACATCAGAGTGTAAAGAAGGATAAATCAGAGTATAATATGATCAGGAAATCTAAAGTAGTAACAAACTGAGTCAAGCGATTGGGGACAGAAGTTAAGGTTGTGAAAATTGTGCCTAATTTTTGCTTTTTGTGTTTTAGCAATCGAAAAAAACTGTAACTTGATAGCCGCTCTAACTCAAACCTGGAATCTTCCAAAATCTGGAACCTGAGTTGCAGTAAAAACTGCTGCACTGGTAATCCAGCATTGTGAAACAGGCCTTGGCTCTCTGTCTAATTCAGGAAGGCATTTTATTGTTGACCATGGATAGGCAACCTGAATTCTGGAGTCCCAGCTCTATTTTTCCAGTTCCAGCTGAGCTTGACCTCCTGATTTTGACAGATTATTTAAAAGAGGACCATGACTTCTAGAATATTCTGAAAGATGAAACTCTGAAAACTCTGAAAAGCTCACAGTCAACTGTGTTCATGTTCACCAAATTAATCAGTGCAGTATTTAAGTTGTTCAATAGCCTAGGGTAAAACAAAAACCAGACAGTTGCCAGGATTGCCTACCGAAGTTGTATGTAGGCAGTACAATTCAATATTGCTTACCAGATTGCCAGGATTGCCTACCTTGGCTATAGACAGTACTATTCAATATCGCTAACAACAGCGCCCCCTCTGGTGGACTGCGGAGCTAAAAGCATCGGCAGTTGGTTTCACAACTTATAGATGTGGGAGGAGTCTCAGAAGGGCATTAAAATCCGAAGCGTTTCTCAACGGGGAATATAGAACAGAACTATAATGAGCGAGGAATTGTTCAACAAAACTTATGTGTCGCATTATACAATAAGTGAGCAGAAAGATGGCAGAGAGAGAGAGAGGGAATAGCCTTCCAGATTGCTGCACAAATCATCTGAGCAAATATTCACTGAGCCTGGGAGATGTTTGTTAATTGATCTCACATCTCAGTGGAGGGACTCAGTGAAGTTGCTGTTGGTTTTTCACACAAATCTTGCTGAGAACAGGCTGCCACTGTATTATATCTGTGAGAGGATGGAGGATTTAACGCACAGGCACATGCACACGCGCTCTCACGCACACACGCACACAGGCTCACACCCACACACATATGCGCGCACACGCATACACACGCACACACGCACGCTTACCCACACACACTAGGGCAAATATGCATAGGAGCACACGCCCACACACATTCACACAAACAAACACATTTGGATACAAGCACACACACGCCATCGCACTCACACATGAACAGACAATCACAAAAAAAGACACAGGGACACTCACACACTTAACATACACGCATACGCGCTCTTTTTCAACCTCTGAGGTCAGGCCCATGCATGTGCCGACATCACTAGCATGAGCCACCATGCTTGAGAAAAATATCTTTAATCACATCCCTACGCTCCCTGGCAAATTACTGCTTTGTGATTGCGATCGATAATCCGATAGAAGTGGTAATACACTGCCGTTAGGGACTGGGGACAAACGCCCTTTGGAGGTGAAAAGTGTAAGGACTCTGTAGGAGGGTTTCAACATTTCTGTGCATGTACCCCACAGGGAATAAAGAAACACAGCAATCAAAAAAAAATAACTGAACACAGACTACAGTATTTTTCATGTGGGGAGAAAACCGTGAAGTGTATTAGATGAGCTCTCTCTCCCCTCGGGGTCAGGCTTTAGACGAGCAAGATCCAGATCAGACAAAGGAATTCTGGGATACGTGAACAAAATACACCGCGGATCCTGAGTCAGTAAGCTAGGCCAGGCTCCCCATACTAATGTGGCGCTGGCTCTCGCACTTGCGTCTGATGTTGGACAGCGAGCACGCCGCGATTGATCCTGATGCGCTAACGATGCGGCCACTGTCGCCGAAACCCGGCGAGCGCACAGGATTTTTCACACATGCTTCTATGATGCTGTCTCGCTACATGTATATTTCATCCGGAACCCCCCCTCTCGTCCTCCCCGTCCGCCCTTCATCGTTTTTTCCAACAAACAGAAAAAGAAACAACTTTTTATTACTTACATCTCCACACAGACACTTATACACAGGGAAAAAAAGAATTTAGGCAATAAAAGAGTAAAAAATGAAAATAAACATGAAAATAAATAAATGGAAATTTAAAGGGATTATATGTAGAGGATAAGTGAAATTAAAGAAAGCATAGTTCAAGCAATCTGTCCAATATGGTAATAAATTAATGACACACAGTTTGTGTTGCCTCGGAAGCGAGTCTCAAGATTCTGGTGAGGTAACGTACTTTTCAAACAACAGCTATTTACGACCTTCCACAATCGTTGTCCCTCATTATAGCCTTCAGAAATATTATATGCAGCTCCTTCCGAGGAGATCGTCTCGAGGAAAGTTTGAATCTTCAATCCCCCTTCCAGCTGATCCGCTTCCTTCAAAATTGTTGCTATCAGTCTTTGAGCTGCCAAGCATCCGCTTGTTAAAATCTGTTTGTAGTCTTTGGATCATGTGCCTTCAACAGTGTAATGCAAGGGCCATATTGCTGGATTGAACAGAAGAACCATTGATCTCTCCCAGGAATAGTGTAACGTTTTCATGAGTTTTTAATCATAGAACGAGTCCACATCATATGATAAAAGTATCTCTCAACAGTTTAGAGTTCCAACAATCAAAGCGAGACACTCACATCTCATGCAGTTGAACTCAGGGTGGGAATCCCGCAATTAATTCTCTTTTAGACCCAATTGTTGTCAACTTGGGCAGCTTCCCTGAAATATTTGGTCTATTACATTCTTATTTGCATATCTTTTAAAAAGTCTTTACATTCTAAACAACACGCAGCTTTAAGCTAAGCTAAAGTTCTCACTTTTTGGTCATGAGGATTTCTCAAATCGTCTGAAGTCCTAACACCGTTGGATTCCCAACCATCGTTTCAAATTGGCCTGCCATTCAGAATCAAACTACAGTTGTTCCGCTATGAAACACTGCAGAGTTTTTAAAGTGGCAAAAGACAACTTATTCGCTTTCACTTATCATCATGAAGTAAATTTTGGTTGCACAGGGTAATGACTTCAGAATGATACCACTGGCGAAGGAAGCGTGTCAACCACAGTGCAACAAAAAGAGGAGGAGGACAGTTTCTGTTTAACGTGGTACCCGCAGGAAGCCATCCCCAGTGGAGCAGGTAAAGAGAGAATAGCCGTGTACGAAGAAAGGGTGAGCCAAAGCACTACTTTGTGCTCGCTAATCGTCATTGATACACTGTTGTTATTTGGCCGGACAAAAAGTAACATGAAGTTGACACATTGCTGCCACTTATTCATTTTATGCGAGTTAGATGTGCATAAAGTGCAGCTGACTAGCTAGCTAGTCATTTTCCGACAGTTATCCACCAACATCAGCTGACTGATGTTTGCCTATGATTCTGAGTCGATTAATGTGAGAATTTTGAGAATCTCCCCTGAGGTGATTTTTACCCCTGCAAAACACTAAAATACTCCAATCAGTTGGTTAGTAAGGAGCATTAAAGCTATCACTGTATTTTGATAGCTAACCAGGCTATCTTGTAGTACATTCTATCGGATAGCGGCAGCAATTTGCAAAATAGATATTACTGAAGTAACAGATTTAAGGACGTCTAAAAGTTTTTTTTTTTTTAGCTTATTCTTCATCTAATTAGAGTGCTACAATCTTTCATTCAGAATTGAAATGTACAACACTATCAGTTGCACTTACGCGAGATTGTAGCAAGAAGTGTGTCACAAGTCAGACCCTCTCTAGCCACAATCCCGATCCCCATTATTGGAAATGGCGAATGCTGGAACAACTGAAGCGACAGAAAATCTTCTCGACAGAAGAAAAGGAACCCAGTTAATGCAGGCGCCAGAGAAGATGAAGAGGGGGAATGATAGAAATGAAAATAAAACAAGGGAAAATCGGAGGGGCAGTCACCTGATTCTACGGATAAGCAGCTCGGTCCAAGTCTCCAGTTGTTGAACGAGGAGGGCTTTGTTAAAGTTGGAGCAAAAACCCACAAAACGATAGATTCACCGGAGCAAGGTTGTTTACCGCTGCTCTAAGCCCGTCACAAACAAATCGCGCGCGGAAAGGCAGCAAGCGCATTCCACGCAGCTCAGATCCGAAAATTGAAAAGTGTGATTCATTGAGTAAATCGCAGCACAGAAGGGTCGGTGGTAACACTCAGGGAGACTTAATTCCCACTTAAAACCTGAAATGGATGCCAAGTTTCCGTTGCCAGCAGGGACACAAAAAACTTGAGGTACAGAGAGCATTTTTAAATTTTTTTGCAAATAAATAAGGCGGAACTGATTAGTATTGCTCGCAAATTAATTATAAACAATCGGAATGTAGAAATGATGGCTGACGGGCGCGTAATTACTACAAATCTTGGATTCTGTCCTCACTAGTTATGAACTTCTAATGAAAGAGTCGTTCTCATTCGTTTGTGATTCTTTTCCATTAATTTCACTCTTGTACCGCACTCACCGAACTGTGCTTCTGAAGAGAACGCGCAACAACGGCAATTAATTGCAAGTCAAATTTAATTAATTTACGACAGAACTGCGACAAGCTCACGTCCCACATTAAGCCGTAGATTAATTGGGGGAAAAAAACGATTGCCTAGTAATCCCAATGCTCTTGTTTAGTCTACAGTTTTACATTTTGTGTCTGGGCCAAAGGAACGCAAGCGACAAACAATGGTATGATGAACAAGGGACGGATGCGGGGTCTATCGGCGTTCGTTTGTCATCCATGCGGAAATAATTTGAACAAATGACATTATTGATTACTTCCAGCTGACCGGCTCGTTAGCCTCTCCTATCTGTTTACTGCAGATCTCATAAACGCATTAAATAATCCCGCTCAGTCTACCCGACTAGACAGGAAGCGATACTGACAAGCAGCGCTACAAGGCGATGCGCTTAATATGGCCCGTCTCGTCTTAATGCGCCCATTAGCTGAAATAGAATCCACAATGCAACGGGAGGGGGAGGAGGTGGGGGGGAGGGGTGGGGGTGGGGGGGTAAATATGACAAAATGCTTCTATTTTCATGGCAGCGGTGATCCATTATTATCCTGTCCCTCTATGAGTGAATTGCATCGGTGGGCCAAGTACACAGGTTCTGCCTATGTGACACCAGGAGATGCAAAACCCTACTATCCCCCTATTCAGTTCAGCTTGTGGTCCGAGTCTAGGCACCATCCTGCTTCAAAAATCGATGCTTAGTCTTAGCTAGCCTTCTAGAATACGCCATCGGACCGCAATGCTGCAGCTCATCTGATTTACGAACCCCCCCAGATACTCCCGCTTCACCCCCCTCCTTACCGTCCTTCACTGGTTGCCTGTTATGGCTCATATCAAGTCTAAAAACTGGTGACACCATGCCGCGCTACCAAGGGGACAGCCCAGCTTTATCTTTAAAAGAGGGTCAAAACACCAATCAGGCCGCTCCGTTCCACCAGCGCTGGACATGGGAATGGGTCATATGGACCCTGTACCTGTTGGACCCCTGACCCCAACTGTTTGGACTCCATACTATTTGGCCCATTGGGTAAGGGTAAGGTTAGCTTAGGGTTAGGGTCTGGGCTCCAAACAGCATGGGGTCCAACTGGTCAGTGGTCCAAAATGTAAAGGGTCCAACTGGTTTAGCTCCAAATGTGTCTGGGGTCCAACCGGTACTGGGTCCATTCAATTAGGGTCCAACTAGTACAGGGTCCGAATGACCAAAACCCGCTGGACACCAGGCCCTTCCCCTACTCAGTCCCAGTACCGCCCAGTCACATCTCTGGTCTGTTCTGCCTCCCGTGTGGTGGACTAACCTTCCCATAGAGGCTCTGACCCCATTCAAGCACAGTTTAAAGCAGGGCTGTCTAATTGACCCGTAAAAGGGCTAAAAGGCTGCAGGTTTTCACTTCAACAATGCAGAAGCACACCTGATACGTGGTAGGATTGAAAACCTGCAGCCTCTTGGCCCTTTTACGGGTCAGTTTGACACCCCTGGTTTAAAGACTCACCTCTTCAGACTGTACCTCTCACCTTCTGAATAACAACAGGTACGAGGTTTAATGAATTGAGCTGTACTTGTTCGTGTCGTACTTGTTTTCAGGTAAAACAAAGGTAAATATCTTCGTGAATTGTCTTTATTGATGCATTTTGTTCTACAGGTATTCTGTGGAGCAAAGTTATTTCCATATATTGTCTCTTCTGGTGTTTGGAATGATTCTTTCCTCTAAGGTTCTACGCGCATTTGTTCTTACAGATGCACTTTTTGTCGTGGGCCAAATCGCACTGGATTAGACTGTCTGGTAAATGACAATAGCGTTATGTAATCTTACGATTATGGAACAGCGCACTGACAGATAACAGTTAAAACAGACGGCATTTCAAAATAATGTTGGCTTGGATAACAATCATTCAAAAAGGCCCATAATGCAATTCTATGTGACCTGTGGTAGAGGAATGCAAATACGTGATTAGACTGTTTTTACCAGAACATTCTACCGCTGATGTCTCAGTAAGTACCAGTGGAAGCAAACAATGGAGTTCTGGAGCACCGACTCAGGACTTTGGGGGAAAAAAATTCGAAAAAATTATTCATCAAAGAGTGAACTCAGCTTCTCATCCTGCTCTCTTGGCCGATGGGCCTCGGTGTGCAGCGCGGATTTACATACGGCTGCAAACACCTCGCGCTCTCCACAATCAGCGTCCAAACACGACCTTCTCACCTCCCCTATTCTAGAGGCTCCGACTGAAACCCAAAAGAAATGTTTTCCCGGAGAGGAAAAGCGGGCAGAATTCAGATGCATTTTCTCTGACACATGATACCTGCCATCCAATTTCTACTCACTGACTGTAAATGAAATATTAAACTCTGCATATATACAGGATATTAGAGCATCACGGACATCTGCTATTCAATCTACCACAGAGAGGAGATGGAGGCTCTGGGATCGACCTTCTCTCGGTTAAACGTAGAGCTTGCGCACACACTCTCTCGCGCGCACACACACACATACACACACACACGCTTGCACATAAACACACTTCCCAGTTACCGCAAGGACTGTCACATTGGATCCCTTCTCTCTTTTTTCTTTTTAACCCTTTTTTTGGTTTTTTGCAGTTTTTAAAAAACATCCATTAAACCGCAACCAAGATGGAGTAATTCAAAATCTTTACGCGGAGGAGGAGACAAAGTGAAAAATTGCCCTTTTAAATACTGAGTGAATTCTCGGCAGGACTGTCTAAACAAAACAGACCAGAAAAATCCGTCTCAATAATTTCCATGACAAAAAAATTTATGTATGTGAGTTAACCTCAAAAGCAATTAGAGTCACATTATTGCAGAAGCTCTTTTTGTCCATCATTCTAGCGTCTTATTTTGCCTTCAGATGATGTCAGTGCTGTTACCTCTACGACAGGGCATAAATACACACTCGCGCATGTACACACTCATGCAACGTAACCAGACACACACACTCCTTCGCAGTCTCACACACATGCAAACGAGCACACACAGGTTCATGGACAAAACAAAGCTGCATTACCTGCACAGAAATTCACACAAAAAAAACTCTTGCATAACACACAAATGCACAAACTCTCTTTCACGCACAGACACACTCACATACACATACACACATGCACACTTGCTCTGTCTCACACACACATTCACCAGCAGAGACAGACCCGCTCTCTCTCACACACACACGCGCACGCGCGCGCACACACACACACACACAGGCCCTCCCCATGCTCTCTTCCCCTGTAGACTCCTTACAGCAGGGTGTAACAGAGCGCAGTGCTGCTGGGTTGAGTTGGGACACAGGGCTCTGTTGCTTCGGCTGTTTATCATTAATGGCGGGGCTGACAAAGCCCTACAGCACTCGTTACCGAAGCCACGGAGACGGCGAAGGATTCCCGCAGCAGCCTGACTGATTGCATCACAGCGGCGTCATAGAGACAAAGAGGCCGAAGCCTCGTTCAGTGCTTTATTTGTTTATACACGGGCTGGTGGACTAGAATACAAACATGACTGTGAGCAGAAACACTCAGTATACTGTGCTTTCACAGGAGGAGATATTCATGTTTACACACAAGTACACACACACACACGCATGCACACACACACACACACACACACACACATGCACACACTCTTCCTGAGGGTTAAATCCCAAGCATGCCTATGCATACATAACCAAACACACAGGCACACACACACACACACATCCTCCACAGATTGAAACCCAACCTTTCATTCACTAATCTGCCCAGACACGCACACACACAGACACACAAATGCACGCCTGCTGTGGGTTAAAACGCGATCAAGTGTGCACTTGCATACCAAAACATATACACGCACACTTACACACACACACACACCGTTCCTCTACGTGTTAAAGCCAAAGCACCCATGCACTGACATACTCAAACGCGCAGACACGCACACACACACACACACACACACTCACTCTCCCTCTGTGGGTTAAAGTGTAAGCTCGTGTCCGAGCACGCTTCATTAGGACGGGCCACACTTACTCTTCCAGGAAGCGTTTTAGCGAATGGGAACATGGAGATTTATAGGCAGAGAGGAAGTGCTTTGGCAGATGGCGCGATCGGAAGGCAGCCGCGTTTGCCGAGACCCCCCCCCCTTCTAGAAAAAAAAACGCATGCCGTTCTGCTCTCTCTCCAGTCAATTTGATATATTAAACAATTATTGAATATGCCAGCAAACTAAACTCACTGACAAAGAGGGTCGCGTAAATCTATGCGGCTGCAAACTCTAATTTATGTACATCGCTATGAATAATTCATCAGAGCGCAACTCCGGGAAAAAAAAAATAATAATAAACACCAAATATGTGTTTTTTTTTTCCCCCTTTCAAGCACATTGGATCTCTCAGAAGCGACAAAAAACCATAGCCAGCAGAGAAATGCGGCCCCCTCATTGCGATTCCCCGTCGATACCCGCTGTAGAGTTGACGGCAGTTAAATCACCGAGCAGCAGAAGATGATGTTTTTTTTCTTTTTTTTTTACGGGTGGGTGCACTGACGGAGGGTGGGTGTTGCTTTCGTTCTCAATTGGGAAAAATACCCAGTGATTTACGCAGCAGAATTACTCTTCTGTTTGTCTCTTAGCTTCGCTGATGTGCAACCGCTGACATTTCGCACTCCCTGTGATGTGGTTCGACCCCTGACCCCTCAGCAATCTAAACGGGAAGTGAAAACTCCCAACACGATAAATCTCGGCTAATGACGATTCCGCAACAGAGCTATCTGATTATAATTACATGTTCTGATCACCACATTAACAGAGAAACTGCAGGTCATTTCCTTATCTTTTTGTCTGTCCAACAACTAAAAGCTCCATGACTGACCTGCAGTTTAAAAGTCATGATGAGAAACCTGGATAGAAGATAGGGTAATAGCTTGCCGAGTAAGAGAAATGGCAGTAACACTCCACTAATTGGATGTCAACCACCATAACGGGAGGCGAAGAAGACAGAAAGTGTGAAAGAGCAACAGTTGAAGGGTGTACCGGGGAAGAGAAATGTAAAAGTGGTGCGAGGAGGTGAGTTTGCAATGTTGTCTTCATTAGCGGTTGTCATGTAGCTCAAGCTAGCACGACAGCACTGCGTAACCCTCCCAGTTCATTCCACAGTTCACCTGCACTTAACTCTTGCCTACCCAGGGCGCATTAATGATTTATGGCTGTAAATAAATCACAGGCGGGCCGTTTGTTCAGACGACCGCGACAGGAGCTGAGGTGGTGCGCATTTTGACACCGCTCGCTCAGAATCTCGTCAAGGTGCTGAAAGTGACTAAGGACGACCCCTGCGAATAACCCAGTACCATTCGCGAAAACAAGATGCAGTTTTTGATTGAAGGATTAGGATGGAGAATAGAGATATAAGCAAGCAGGGCAGGATCATGAGTTGCGTCCTCGGAGGACTGGGGGGGGGGGGGGTGTCGGACGGAGGGTAAGAGTGGGAGGTCAGGCGATGCACACAGAAAGGTGACTGTGGATTTTAATTATAGGTGCGCAGGTGCGACGCATCGCCTGTCTGCTGAGAGTGTAAGTGCAGCCCCATCGTCGCGCGCACAACGCTTTACATATAGATTCAATTACCGCAGCGCAATTTGTGTCCTCTGTGCTAATGGGATGCATGTTTGCGTGTACTCCTGTTTGTGTGTGTGTGTATGTTTGAGTGCTTGTGTGTGCATGCGTGTTGAGTGTGTTTGTTATCTCTGCGTGTATGTGTATGTGTATGTGTGTGCACGTGTGCGCATGTGTTTGCGTGTGAGCGTGCGTGTTTATGTGTGTTTAGTGTGTGTGTTGTCAGTGTGTATGCGTACAAGTGTTGTGTCTGTGTGTGTATGTGTTTTTCTGTGTGTGTGTGCGCGCGCATCTGTTTGTGTATGTGTGTGTGTGTATAGCTGACTGATCAATGACCACAAGCAGCAGCTCATGGTGTTGATGCCTGTGGCCCCTGTGGGCCCCTGTGGGCCCCGAGCACCATCTGGGTGCAATCACTGCCGCAGCAGAGCTCACTCACTAACGCAGAGAGAGGATGTTAATTAGCAGGTTGTGCTTCCACTCCACAGTGGGCCTGTCATGTGACCGTGTCCTTTCTCCTCTGTGGGCGGGGAAGAGGGAGGGCTCACTCAGTAGCCCTGTTTAAGGGGGATTAAAGGTAGAGTTGGTGGTTAGGCGGTGGGGGTGGGGGAGGGTCAGATTTGGGGGTAAGAGGCTATCTGTTTTCCTTTAAAAAAACACCACCACCACTCCACCCCGCACTTTGAATGCTACTGCTGCCTCTCTCTTTCTCTCTCTCTCTCTCTCTCTCTCTCTCTCCCCCTTAGCTCACCCTAAGAAGTCCATGAGTGTCTTTGTTTGTGTGTGCGTGCGTGTGTGTGTGTGTGTTTGGGCTTGTGTAGCCATATTTGTGGCAGCCAACTCATGTGAAACCATAATTTTGTAAGGACATTTGGGGTTGTGAAGACATCCTGGGTGGTCCTCACGTACAATTACGGAGAATAACGGCTGATTAGTTATTAGGGTTTCAGTTATAGTTAGGATTAGGTTAAGATTAGGGTTAAATTTAGGCTTAATTTGGTTACGGTTAGGGTCCAGAAAAGGCAGTTCAGAATGAATGTAAGTCAATACAGCATTCTCACAGTTATAGCGGTGCAAACATGCATGTCTGTGTGAAAACCAAAAATAGTGGTGTGCTCAAGGACTATAAAATACATAACCTCAGGGAAAGGACGCAGGTGCTCTTGAAGGACAGGGCTCAAAAAACCATGAATGATGAAAAACAATTTTCAGACACTTACATGGAGCGTGGAAAAAAGTATCAGAAACTTTAAGTTAAAAAGCCTATATTATATCATGGCTGGTACAAGGACAAGTTTAAAAAAACCCACCGGTTTTGACCACCAAGTGTGTTCATCGAGGTTGCAAGTGGAGACATGATGTTCAAACAGGCCTTTTGTAGGTCTGTGTGTGCGTGTGTGTGTGTGTGAGTGTGTGTGTGTGTGTGTGTGTGCGCGCGCGTTTTTTTTTTTGTTTGTTTTCTCAGCTCTCACCGAACAGATTGCAGTGGGCACCAGCCATCTTCAATCAGTGGAGGAGAGCGATGTGTGCAGATGTTAATATCTGACATCATTCACCAACAGCGCAAAGCAAACAGGAAAACAGACATTACGCAGAAAAGAGCCTGAAGCCTCCTCTCAGGGAAGGAGTAGAGGAAGAGGGGGGAGGATTCCCTGCTGCTCGAGCCTCAAGTCACATCCCCTATCCGCACATCCTCAACAGAAATCCCAGAAACTTCCATTGACACTTCAGTCGTTGCACTGACTACCATTTCTACCACTGGGGATAGCGACAGATAGCGACCCGGTTTAATATAAGTGGAATCCACTACCTCTTTTGGTATTGTAATTGCTGTTTTCCTGTATGCCTTAGATTCAGCCTTCATTTTCTCGTTAGCTCTTATCTGGTGGGCGACAGCATACAATGAAAGTGAGGCTCATAGGGAATCCATTGAAATGCCAAATGGTGACATTAATTGCAGACTTAGTGCAATTAACATTTACTTTTTAAGAATAAATTGAAGCAAAAAAGTTGCCTCTCTGGACTTGACGGTGTTTTATTGGGACTTACTATATGTACAGTACATAACTATTTACAGACACATTGTAACAGACGATTTACTGAGGAGACAGACAAATCTGTCAGGTCTTTTCTGGCAAACCAGGAGGAAATGAGGTAAAAAAAAAAAAAAGTAGTAATTCAATATAATAATAATTTAATAAATAAAATATTGTTCCTAACAGCTCTCTGCCAGCGGCACATCATCCTGGCAGCTGGTTATCCATCAACGTTTTACGAACCGCCACTCGTCTGACAGACACATGCAGCGAAGACGCAATTTTGTTTTTTTTTAACCCTGTCTGATTTGTACTGCGTTCGTAACTCCTCGCCATCCTACAAGTGGGTTTTTATGGGACTGTCATGCTCAATTTGCGCTGATTTGCGCTAATCAAACATCGAGCTCTGGCTCGAGATCATGCAGCGGTTTCCGTACGCATCAGTCATTGTTTGCCGTATTTGACCGCGCAAGGCAATCGTTGTGTGTTTTTTTGCATTCAAGGCCACAATTATCAGGTGGCCTGGTGGGACAGTGGGCAGCACTGTCACCTCACAGAGGGTTGTGGGTTTGAAACCAGCCTGGGGGCTTCTTGTGTGGAGGGTATATTCCCTTCTTGTGTTCATGTAGGGTTTCTCCAGATACTCAGTTTTCCCCAGCCAGTCCAAGGACACACAGGCCACGCTAATTGGAGCACATTCTGATATCACCGTGTAAATGTTGTTCCGGGATTAACAAAATTCTGCTGGTACAAGTGTAACATTTTCGCCCACTAATGAATATCAGCCTCACAATCATGACATATCAAGAAGGCTTCAAAGCCCAGCTCTGCCCGCGGATAGAAACGGACTTCAGTCTGGCAGTTTAAACCAGCGAAATCCCTGCAATGTAAGTGTGAATATGATGTGAAAATGATGGGAAATTTACAAGGCAGAAACTATTTTGGGGTTTTGTGATAACATGCATCGCTGCGAGTCTCTGCTCATCTGCATTAAAAGTTTGCTAACATTAGCAATCAAAAATTAGCAAACTAAAATGTTTAAAATGTATTTGTACGTGCAGCACAGACATCAGAGCTGCAACTCATTGGCGGACTGCGATGCTACACCTGAACGAGCATGACTTTGTTGATCTCCGAACTCCCTTCACGACGAGATATTGGATTGCGCCGGATTGGAGGCTCTTAACTACCCACACGTATGAGTGTGTGGTGACTGACCAAGGAGACACATTGGCAAACTTTTCATGGTGTATTTGGGTCTCTTGCTGACTGTACATTGGAATAGACACTGATGACCCAGGCCAGGAATAAGTGGACCAGATCATGGATGGACCGACGGATGGACTAAAGTCTGATGCTCTTGAAGAGTGTGAAGTCTGAGAAACCAGGATGGGCCCGCATGAGAAAGGGGATCCCATGAAAGCGGACCCATTCCAGCCCAGCTGAGCACACAAATCCACACCAGCATGGTCCATGTTTTTAACCTTTTGAATTGGTTTGCTTTTTAGAATTCTTTGTGAGGGAGCGTTTGTGTTTTTTCCCAAAATCAGTGGGGGAGACTGGGGACCAATGAGCCAAATCACATATTTTGCCCATTTAGAGCAGCTTTGACATCTATTGATCACTGATCTATATATAAGAACTGGATAGCTGATGACGTCATAATTTTGAAGTAACCGTGCAGCCATATTGGTTTTCCCAACTATAATCTCTCAGAACATTACTCACATTGATCACGTTGCAGCCAAGTTGGTATCTTTTCAATTAATTATATCGTTGGCTGAGCCAACGATATAATTAATTGAGAAGATGTCTTTTCACAGACACGGAAGAGGCAGTATTTTATGTTTCCTACTCAGATCTACCTGACTGTACAAAAAATGCCTCAAGGACCGCAGATTTGACTACAGTAGGCAGCAGTTGTACGTGCCTTTAACGTTTCCAATGGACAATTTCAGCATTTGACAGTACGACTAATGAGTGCGTTCCATCGGAAATCTTTACGGATTTTTCTACATCTCGCCTGAGTGGGACAGTGGTACTATGAATTTGGACTATGAAAAAGTCCAAAGTCATTGAGACTGAAGAAGACAGGACGTCAATCCTGCACGTATTATTATTATTCTGTGTGGGGGATATAAAAACTTCATGAAAAAATAAAGTAGCCGTAAGCTCGCACTTAGTCAACCGTTGTCTGTATTTCAGAAACACTGGGAGTGAGATTCAATCACGCATAACGCATATGTAACTCCCAACAGATGTCTTGTATTGAGTTTTCTCTTGCGATGTCTTCACTCAGTAGCTGCCATGAAGCTATAGGCTAATTTTCCTGCGAAGCGAAAGTGGGTTCGCTGAAGAGAACGCAATGTAAACTTATCAAGGTCGCTGAATCAGCGTTCACATGTGAAGTGAAGTGAGTTGTGCGTTGTGGAGATGTATGTAAAACTGCCTGCTATTCATTGTCGAGTGTCAATCACATTATCTATTTAAGTAGCTCTAGTGTTGCATCCTCATTAACAACCTGGAAAATTAAGTTTGTCCGTCAACATTAATTGAGTATCAGCGGAACATTGGCCTTTTATAGTGCTGGTACAAATTTACCTTAATGATTAGACCAGTCAACACCTGGTTTTGTTGTCTAGTCAGTCTGGTCTAATATTATAGACAGCGTTACGCAGCAGTTTTCCTGGATTATCTCATTTATGCCTCGTGACATTGATCTAGTTAACTTCAGTTCGGTAATCTAGCTAGCTTTAGGCTAACCGGATGGATCATGCTAAGCGAACATTAATCTGAATTGTCCCAAAAATAACCGTTAGCTGTGCTAACATTGACACATTATCTGCTGTTAAGGTAGATCGCCAGTGGCTAATAATAAGCAACACATTAGTTGAAATTCAATGTGTATCCGTCTTCACTACAGCCAGTGCATTGTCTCGCCACATCCCCCAATAATGTCGCTCCGCGTTGCAAGGCTGCAAATCAACGCAAATGCAAATGGCCGCTCGACAACTTCCTCTTGCTTCAACCTCCAAATGCAGTTCTCTATCACGTCAGCAATCCAGTTATTCCATATAGATCAGTGCTATTAATTACAAATATGTGATGTGATTCATTGGTCCCCATGGACCCGAGTCTCCCCAATTCCAAATCAGTGTTTCAGAACTCGACTGTTCTGATTACCCAAAGTAATTGTGACATCAGAATTAGAACGCACGGGTAAGGACACTCCAATCATGTATTTATGACCTCACAAATTTAAAGGTTAATGGACTCACCACTAGCGATGTAGTGCAGCTTATATACAGGTATATGGCGTGTACACACCTCTTTTTCCAGTCAATTTACTGTACAGCCACCTATCAGCCAAAAGTCCTTTGAAACACAAAGGAAAGTATACCCACTTTCTAATTTGTGATCTACCCATCTATCTAAGAGTACAGCCACTTTTCCCGGGATAACAAGACCAGGGTTCACAACTGCGTCATCCAGTGTGTTCTTGTAATAGTCAAATATGAGCCAGCTTCCTGGCCTGTGTTTTAAATCATCATATAATAATCTAAAATACTGAATGCACATGGCACCATATAAGACCTTTACTGTCATTTTTTCCTGGTGATTTTTTTTTTACGCAAAAACCGAATGCCCTCGTTTCAACTCACCTCGCCCACCATGTCTGCGATGCAGCTGCAAAACCGAACTTTTAAAGAAATCAAGTACAAAAGGCACGAGCGACAGCATTTGACAGATTATAACCTGTCATCCTTTACTTCCATTCTGTTCTCGTTCATCATTTCATCCCACCCTCTTTTTCTCAGCTCGTGAACAATCGCATCAGGTCAGTCGCTGTGTCGCTCTGATGTACGGCCCAAAAGAATAAAGGTGCCCCTAAAATGCAAGGCACTTCCCATTGTCGTCTCAAATAACATTTCAATTCAACGAGCCTCATTATAATGACATCAGTGATAAATCCATTTCTCCTAATGCTGAGTAATTCACTTCCAGTTATTAATAGCTTGGGTTTAGCACATAAATTAAGAGGGCACATAGCCTAGCAGAAGAGATAGTAACTTTAAAATAATGTTTATAGCCATAATTACTACAAGTGCAATTGGGGGGGAACAACATAATGAATCAACATATTGTAGTGCTAAAAAGCCGCTAAAAAGGAATAATGAACATATATTAACTGAAGAGATCTGTTAGACAAATAATTTGGGAAGCTCTTAATCCTCGCGTCAGCAAGATATTTTCAGATATGAGACAAATACCGCAGAAATTCAAGTGGCACATATCCCTTTTTCAGACGGTCCCAGTACGTGTTGATTCGGCGGTAGAGTTTCGCAGAAGTCGAGGAGCGGAAATCGCAACATTGGAGGTTGCAGGTTTGACTCGCAAGTGGGGCGAGGTGCAAATCCTGAACAGCTTCGGTCAGAATGCCGCTGAACGTTAACATAATATAAGCAGAGCAGGCTAAGCTAATACTCAGAGCTTCAGCTGGATACCTGAAATAGTACTGAAAAAAGCAAACGGTTAAAATAATAAATCTTTTTTCATCCATATAATATTGTTAAAATTTAAGATGAGACACACAAGACTCAAATTTGCACAGGATATTTTGAAAAGCACGTTCCTTAAACGGCACCTGAGAAATCACCGAACGCCTCGGAACGAAATGTGCAAATGCTTCAAAAGAAGAAGAAGCATCGCCACGGGAGAATTTCACTCATTGTCCGAAGGGTCAAAAGCCATTTTGAAAGTGAATAAAACCCAGGTTGCTCGCAGAAAATGAAGACTGCGGTGGAGAGAGAGAGCGCTTTTCTCAAATCTTCTCATTCTTCTCACCGTCTGTTAATAATTACAGAAGGACAGTCTATTCCCGGCCTCGCCGTACGCTTTCGCCACGGTCGATAATGAGATTAGAAAACTTAAAAGCAGCCGCGCTAATGACAGAGAAGACTCAGAAGCCCAGAATTTACTCTCACTTCTGTTAATTATTAGGGAATTAGCGGCAAATTCTTAGCATTTTCTGCTCCCTTTTTTCACCCAAATTATAGCCCACCCCAAAAAAAAATCCATTCTATTGCACCTCCTGCACACTGGAATGCCAGCAGAGCTCGCTACATCAGAGGCAGATAAGGAGCTTGCCGTGGAGGGAGTGAAAACACAGAAGAAAAAAGATGAAAGGGGGGATTGTGGGCTTACGCTGGACAGGCAAACATGTCCGGCCCTTTGAGGCACATCTGGTTTGAGTCCTGGGGCGGGGGGAGGGGGTGGGGGGTTTCCCAGCAGGACATGAGTCAATAGAGGGGAGAAGGTCACATGACCCCACCTCCCGAGCTCTTCCCAAATATACCTCTGTACAAGTGTATACAAACATACAAACCTGTATAAACAAATAGACACATGCAGAAACATGCAAACACACACACACACACACACACACACACACACACACGCACACGCGCATAAACACACGCACAAACACGCATACACACAGACAAACACCGACCCACACAAAAACACGCATACATTACACACATTAACATACACATTAGCAGACAAATACACACACACACACACACACACACACCAGTTTGCCTTACCAGGGACAGAGAGGGCAAAGAGATTGTGGCACCAGCTGGGTGGGAATTATTATTAGCACTGTGAAAATGCTCATTATGCGGTCAGTGTGTTCTCTGTGAGCGGATTAGATTAACGCGTAATTGTGTGTGTCTGTGTGTGTCTCTGTGTGTGTGTGTGTGTGCACACGTGTGTGTGTGTATGTGTCTGTGTGTGCGTGTGTATGTGTAGGTGTGTGTTACATTACGGTGGAGGAATGTAGTTCTCGGCACTTACTCTACTGTTCAAGCTGTTTATTGAATCAGCTTGGTCATCATATCCACATTAATGACTTTTTATCAAAAATTGCATTGTGTAAATATTTTGCTGAAGCACGAACAGTTATCCCCACAATATTGCCACTATATTGACAATATCATTGTATTCAGTTAAAAATACCACAGTATCTAATTCTGTTTATTTCACCCAGCTCTAGTTTAAGGATTTTTAGGGAAGTCTGGATTGAGCAAATTGAAGATGAAGCAAATATTGTTCGGTTTTCACCATTAGGGTTGATCACTTCACATGGAGATGACGTTTTGTGTACGCGTTGTGTCTCCTGCTAGAGTTAATGAGTGTGCGGTAAATGTTGGTTCTGCTTGACTGATTTAGCCATCTTCATCTCTGCTGGCATATTTTAGATTGATTGTACTGCTGTAGGAGTTATACTGAAGGGAACGGAATCAGACTGCACCTGAGACATATTTTGGCCCAAGTACAGTATTTTTCAATGTCCACTCGCATAGTTAAACGGTTAGAGCACTGTTGAGTTTGTGCGTGTGTGTTTGTTCGCATGCATTTTTATTTTTTGTATATGTGCATACTCATACTGTATGTACCAGTGCATGCGTCCAAATGTTTGTGTGTGTGTGTGTGTGTGTGTGTGTGTGTGTGTGTGCGTGCATTTGTGTATATGAGTTAAATGTTTCCCTGCTTTTATGTTTGAGTGTATATATACTGCACACGTGAATGCGCGCGTGTGTGTGTGTATGTGTGTGTGTTTGCATTCCCAGTAGGGGTGACAGCAAACAGAGATGACTGTCGCTTAGAAACGGCCCATCGACCAAAGTCTCTCCAAACAGCTCCAGTCCGAGGTCGCCGTTTCCACACGCGACACCCCTCCTGCCCCCGCAAGCTAACACAGGCTACCTTCTCAACGTCCTGGAACATTTCACCAATGTCGCCACAACATGGCAGCAACGGCGTGAGAACGCTCCCGAGCCAGCTGGGGGCACACAGTGCTGCCTCAGGGCTCGTGACACTAGTAACACTAGCACTTCTTTTCATAAACAAATACGGCCTCACGCTTGCAACACAGGGACTGAAAACGTCATGGCCCACACCGCTAACGACGCCGCGAAGTCCTGTCAGAATCACCTCCAACTCCATGTAAACAGCTAATTTACCTCAGGGCTACCAAACACAACCAGCCCAGCAGGCTAAAGAATTCTCTCTCTCTCTCTCTCTCTCTCTCTCTCTCTCTCTCCCTCTCTCACAAAAACGCTGTCTCTCTCTTTCTATATCTTTCCTCTTTCTTCTTCACTCACTCTCTCTCTCTCTCTCTTTCCCTGTCTCTCCCTTCTTGTATGAGGGTGCAAGTTGTGTTTGTGATTTATTTGGTTGGAGTTTCTCTGGTTCTTGTACATGAGCTACGTCCCAATAAAGGCCACTTTAAAATCAATTCAATTTAATTGGCTTTATTAGCGAGACAAAAAATGGCATCCAAAAATGACATTTTGAATCACCAACGCGTACAAAATTACAAAGCTTACAAATATCTCTCTGTCCTTCGGTATTACCCCTCTCTCATTCACACCATCACACTCTCCCTCCCTCTCCCTGTCCTCATTGACACACACAGAGGTGCTGGAGAGACGGAGCGCGTGCGGTGCATCCTGAATGAGCTCCGGTCCGCGGGAGCCCGAACCGTCTCTGGCTCTGTTTGTTTTAGGGCCACTCGTCCCTCCCCGAGTCCCTCTCTCAAGACGCTGTGTTTTGTACCGGCCCCAACGGACCCTCAACGCGCTTCACAGAGTACAAATGATGCTCTCCAGAGGGAGGGAGAGAGAGAGAGAGAGAGAGAGAGGGCAAGAGAGGGGGAGAGATGAGAGAGAGGTAGTACACACACACACATACACACACGCACACACTTGTTCCTGCTTCACACAAGCATAGATCTAAAAGTTCTATTGTCATTGTTTACCATTATTATGACAATAGTTCTGTATGTATTGTGTAATTGTTTTGCTATTGCACTGCTTTGGCAACACAAGTGTACAAATTTGTCATGCCGATAAAGCTTTTTGAATTTGAATTTTAGTGAGGAAGGGAATGGGGAAAAAAAAACATGCACAGAGGGAAAGAGGGAATGAGGGAGAGAGATAGAGGGTTGTGAGACGGAGATAGGGAAGAGAGAGGGAGTGAGAGGGGGAATATGTGAGGAGAGAGGGAATGAGGGAGAGAGATAGTGGGGTTTGAATGAAAGGGAGAGAGAGAGAGAGAGAGAGAGAGAGAGAGAGAGACGGGAGGCAGCTGTAACTCCTCCAGTAAGTGTGATGCTGGCAGGAGTGTCTCCTCGTGTCCCTGGTAGCCCCAGCACTGGGTTAGTCTCTGCCTTACTGCCCCATAGATACCGTAGCCGGGGCGAGTCACAGCCTGCCCTCTCATTTTCACATCAATATCACTACTCTGCAGGTCCCATTCCGTGGATATGCGCACGTGTGTGACTGTACGTGCGTTTGAGTGTGTGTATGTGCCATTGCCTGTGTCAGTCCCTGTGTGTACGTGCGTTTGAACGTGTGGATGTGTTTTGTGTGTGTGTGTGTGTGTGTGTGTGTGTGTGTGTGGTTGTGTCCCTCATGTTCTCAGGAACCCACCACACACTGCTCCCGTCTATTGCATTCTCACAACCCAACAAATATTACTGCCTCTACCTCACTGCAGTGGGAGAAAAGTTTGCCTGAAAATATGTGAAATATGTGAAAATATGCACATCCTCTACCGACTGTATGTCACCATCCACAGCTGCTTCAAAACCACGATTGCCCTTAAAAAATGAAAATAAATACATTAAATAAAGGATAGATTCAGAGTTGTAAATGATACACGGTGAGAGGACTAGACATGCACACCACACTCAATCACTCCCCGTCATTTCCCAGAGAAAAGTCCATACTTTAACCCCATAAAACCTACGGACCCATGTAACGGTCCGGCAGATTTACCGTAGCTACTGTACTCAAACCTGTGGTACGTCAGGCGTATTTTAAATTGTAGTGGAGGTGCCAAGGTTTCCAACGATCCCACATATGTGCTGCTGAATCAAAGGGAATTGCCTATAAAATAATGTGCAATAACAAGATGTATTTTCCATTTGTGTAATAATGGGTTTGAATATTTTTTTTCTCAATTGAAGCATGTCGTAGCTTCGGCGAAGCTCTGGAACTAGCAGATGCGGAACATATATGTGACACAGTTCTACAGTATGGACCAAAAAAAAGCTTTTTCCAGCTTTGAACCTACCTGGGGGAAAATCTGCATTAAAAGTTTGCTTCTAAGGGGTTAAAATCCCCCCTGTCGACTTACGTGTCCAAGATGTCTTTCCATGGCATTGAAATCTATAAGCTAAAGTCCTTTTAAAGTCCTTCAATAAAAAACTGAAATTATTAATTTAGCTTGAATAAATAAGACCAGTTTATCCTGCCCAGTACACATTAAGCTCTCTGTTCATGGCAGAACAGGCTGGGGAGACAGTGCAGAGATTTTCAAAAGTTTTTTTTGTAATCCCCGCCACTCAGCACAATAAACCAATAGGTTCACGTAAATGAAGAATAAATTATCTGACCAACCAACTGTCTGTGATGTCACACCCATGAATGACCACCCCCATGGTGTTGGGTCTATTCAGGGTCAAGTACACTTGGTATTGTTACCATGCCAACACATCATCTCTTAATCTGGACAATAATCAGTCCACAGCATGTGCAAATTCTCAGTAATTACCACAGCTCTCTGCTGTAAGTTCCATATATATATAAGTCTGCATATTCGCAGAGGAACTATTACCTAACTCCTAAAAAGGAGAGAAAAACCTGAGAAACTAGCCTGCAGAATAAAAAAAAATAAATAAATCCCATCGTAAAATCCCAACATGAAATTATATTGCACTTCATTTATTTTAAGACCAGGACATTGGAACAATTACACAACACCAACCAAATGGGGTGCGGTTCATATAACATGTTCCAGAGTTACAGTATGATCAGCAAGGTGCACAATAGACAAGAGCCGAGTGATTGAATTAACTCTGCAAAAACACCAAAGAGTGATTACACACAACTAACGACCCCCTCCAAAGAAGAAGAGACAAATGATAACTTCATTCCTCAGCCACCACCAAAAGTGGCAGATCATGATTGAAGATAACGGTGTGGAGAGCATTCCAAGGAGATCAATGTATGACCCATCGCTCAGGTGCTGTCTGAAGAGACGAGCCTTTAGACAGCTATGGAACAGGAGGGGAGACTGAGCACGTCTATGATGAAATGAGAAGGTCATTCAAACACTCAGCGGGTTGACTCGCCGTAGCAACGTGGAGCGGCCTGCAAGGCGTGTTTATTTCCTGCATATAAGAATGGGCCATCTGATAATCAGGAACCAAGAATGCAGTTTCGGTAACAAGCTGATATTGGGATACTTTGGCCAGTTGGGAGGAGGCGGGGGTTTACAAACTCATAAATAAAGGGAAATTTTATGAGTTGACAGGTCTATATAATACCTGTCTGTGACGAATTAGCCTCCACTCTCACTGCATCCCATAACATCTCACATTACCAACATTTCTACAACACACCCCATGCTGGGAATGCCTAGGCAGGCAATCTGCGGAACGGAAAGACAGAGAGAGAGAGAGGGAGAGATCAAGATATCTAAGCCAAACAAACAGGGAAAATTGAGTGAAACTTGAGACACGCACTTGAAATCCCTGGTTTTTGCAGAGAGAGAGATAAATTTGCAATCCGAGTATTTAGCGGCTTGCTTTCTCGCAGTCTTGGGTTAAGCCGTCGGTGAACAAAGCGAAACAGAGTCCAGTTGAGCTGTAGGATCGCAGAGTCGCAGAGGGCAAAATGAGAGAGAGAGAGAGAGAGAGACAGAGAGAGAGAGAGAGAGAGGTGGATCCTTCATTCTTGTTTCTCAAAAACAAACAGCTGGTTGCCCACTTGACAAAACCCAGACACACAGCATGAGGGAGGAAGGGACAAAAAAAAAAAAAAACACTGATCAAAATTTGTGCTCGAGTCCTCAATTAAATAAAACATCTGCTTTTATATCTTCACATCAGCACTATTACAATTACAAGTCCTATTACTAAACCACATAGAACAAAATTTGTTAGTGCTACAACCTTCAATAAAACCGCAGCTTGTACATCTTTGTATAAGCACAATTACAGGTCTTATTACTATTCTAACTGTTGATATTAAAACTTATCATTTACAACCATTGTATTAATTGAGAGTTTTCTTTGTTGTTCCAACTTATAGTGGATGTTACAACTTATAATTAATGATGGCATGCATTACTACCTTCACTGTTTTAACTATTCATTCCTCACTTGCGATGAACAAGCAACACACTGGCTACATCCATCCATGCATTCATCCATTACCTGACAAGAAGAAGCTTCTTCTTCTATGATCATTAAAAATGGATAACCAGCTCATATTCTTCATATCCTTAGACTTAAGAGTTAAAATAGTGCTTTGAATACTCAAATTTTCTGTAGAAAACTCCTGAATATAAAGAGCATAATGCCTGAGAAACTAAAATATGTAAATATAATGCAAAACGATAATGAATTAGCAAAAAAGGAATCAGATTTTGCCTCTCAGTCGAGCGGACTCCCTTCGTTTCATTTCTTGTTGGGCTGAACATTTTTCACATTTCTGAGCATGCGCAGTAATTGCGACACGGGTCCTTTGAAGGGATAGTTAACTGACAAGATCAGAAAGCAAAAACTTTGTAACCCCATGAAACATAATTATCTCTCTGTTCCTCTCACTCAATTCAATTTCAATTTGAGCTTTATTGGCATGACATACATGTTGTGGTACGTATCACCAAAGCATATATTGAACATATAACATATAACAAGTGAACATAAAGCAAGTAATCTTCATAAGTATATAGATTCATAATAAATGGTAACTGCAACTGGAACAACGATACTATTTCTACTAATAATAATAATAGAAATTATGAAAGAAAAAATTCTGAATTAATCTTTTCTCCTTTCATCTTCTCCTTCAATATTTGGAGTCACTCACTACCTCTTAGGCTGTGACAGGCATAAACAAATAGTGCTGCTGTTTTCCTCTCCCAGGAGGACGGGGAGTTTTTCTTGATCGGGGAGGTTTAAAAAATTTGGGTGAATCTGTCTAATTTTATTGAAGAATATGTCTCTTTCTTTTTGGTATTTATTACATTTTAGGAGGAAATAATTTTCTGTCTCAACCTCATTTTGATGGCATTGTCTTTGGTCTTTAGGGAGCCAAGTCTGCCTGTGCCCGCCTGTGCCTGCCGGTCTCTCTGGCCAGACTGTGCTCACTGAGCCTGTACGTGGTCAATGTTTTCCTCAGTTTTTTATTTTTGACCAAGTTTAGATAATCTGCCAAAATGTATTTCCTTTTTAGAGTCAGATAGCAATTAAGTTTACTTTGTGTTTGGGTTTGATTGCTCCAATAGTTGATATAATTTTCTTTATGTTGTGCTACAATTTGGTTCACTCTAATAGTGTGTGATTTGGTGGTTAATGTTAGTCGGTGTTAGTGAGGTTAGCCTCAGGACCAGCTGACTGAGGGCACTTCTCTCTGTGCTCATCTCTTGGCATTTCAGGGCTTTGTAATGGTATGAGTCGGGGTCGCTGTGCTTTAGATGTTCCCAAAACTTTACTGCTCTTTTTTCAATGTCAATTATGAGAGGATATTGGTCTAATTCAGCCCTGCATGCATTATTGGGTGTTTTTCTTTATACGTGTAATATCATTTTACAGAATTCTGCGTTCAGGGATTCGGTTGGGTGTTTTTCCCATTTTGAAAAAGCGGATTAGAAAGCGGACCCCAGACTTCACTGCCATATAATGCAATGGGTTGTATTACTGATTTGAAGATCTTTAGCCAAATTGGAATTGGGATGTCAGAATTTATTCCCCTTTTAATGGCATAGAAAGCCCTTCTGGCTTTCTCTTTCAGTTCCTTCACAGCCAAGTTAAAACTTCCAGTTGAACTGATTGTGAGGCCTAAATAAGTGTAATTTCTGCAGTGGTCAATCGTGTTTTTGAAAAATCATAATTTTAGTCTTCTTTCAATTTACTGCCAGGGCCCAGGTCTGACAGTACTGCTCAAGCAGATCCAGGTTCTGCTGTAGCCCGTGTTCAATTGGCGACAACAGGACCAGGTCATCTGCGTAGAGCAGGAATTTAATCTCTTTATCATGTAGAGTGAGACCAGGGGCTGAGGATTTTTCCAATATTGTGGCCACTCACTCTCTCTCTCCTCCACAACTATCTTCCTCCTTCTCCATGACTCTATCACTCTCTCAGCATGGCTGTTCCTTTCAGAACAAGAGCCTTTACCCCCCCAGGTACAACTTAGAGAGAGGAACACGCAGTAACAGCAGAAGAACTGGTCTGCGGTACAAACGCACAACTGGCTTCAACAGGTCTACAGTTCCTCTCGCCTTAATTGGCTACACAGTGCCTGCCAGGGCAGTGCATCTGAGTGTGAGTACAACATGGTCCCTTTAAAGAACGAACACTTTGTATGTTCTTTCAAAAGGAGCATAAACGTCTCCCCATCTGAGGAGAAACCGTGATTGAACAGAGGGCCAAGCGCAGACGCTAACAGAAGCTAATCGGCAGATACACCCGACGTCAGCGCGTGCATTCAGGACCTTTAATCGCCTTACAATGATGAATGGCTGCCTTCCGCGCCAGCAACTGCTGTTTTCAGTGATGCTACCAAATGCTGCTTATAACGGTCGTCCCGAGGACCGATAACACACTGCCAGAGCTCTCTCAGGGCTTAATCACCCTGCAACATAATACACACACTGACATTGATACGCACAGACACACAAACAGAAGTGTATGCATACACATAAACACACACACAAACAAACATGGATATGCACAGACACACAAACAGACGCGCATGCATACACACACACACACACACAAACATGTATACATATAGACATGCACACAAATATGCAGTCAGATGCGCACACATGAACACTGACACGCACACACACAATGAAACACAAGCATACTCAAATTTACACATAGACTTACAAACACATGCATGTACGTACACACACACACACACACACACACAATCACGAGTGCACAGATGCGCGTAAACAGAAACAACCATACACACACCCAAATATACGCACAAACATTCACATACTTGCACGCACACACACACACACACACACACACAAAAGCAAACACACATACATACACACACACAC
Organism: Gymnothorax reevesii; assembly: GCA_029721435.1. Taxonomy (NCBI): domain Eukaryota; kingdom Metazoa; phylum Chordata; class Actinopteri; order Anguilliformes; family Muraenidae; genus Gymnothorax; species Gymnothorax reevesii. Next base: position 26,260,713 of record CM056592.1, read on the forward strand.
ACACACGCACACACACATGCGAGCAAACACACACACACACACACACACACACACACACACACACACAGGCAGCAGATGGAGGACAGGGCTCCATATGGACCCAGATTAACAGGCCGGCCTTTTCTCGGCCACTCAGATAAACACAGACGGTTCGCCATGACAACCCTGCGTGTCATAAATCCACCACAGAAAAGTTGATTAACTGCCTATGCCTGAGAATGAAAGACAAAGAGGAACAGAGAGAGAGAGAGAGAAAGGATGAGAGAGAAAGAACCAGAGAGGGGGCATGAGAGAGAGGAAGCCAGATAGAGAAAGAAGCAATGAGAAAGAAAGTGATTGGGAGAGAAGCAGAGAGAGAGAGAGAACATGAGAGTAAGAGAGAGATAAAAAGGAGAGAAAGTGTGAATGAAATAGAGACAGAATAAGAAAAACAAAGGGAGAGAGAGCAGTATGAGGGAGCAGAGTGAGCGGGGAAGATAAAGGAGTGAAAGAGTATCACAGAAACAGAGAAAGAGTTAAAGAGTTATAAATCTCTGAACTCCACTCATCACAGGAAAAAGAAAGTGACCTCATCTCAGTCTCGGGACGCCGGGTGGATTAATGGTAGACCAAGTTTCGTCTCAGGCCAGCTTATCGACGCTGGATATCTCCAAGAAAATGCCAGACAAGGCGACAGCGGGCAGCCGAAACAGACCGAAAGGGCTGCTGACCGCCACATCCCCCGGTCCAGTTTAACTGCGTCTCCTGCCAAACTCAGCATGTTTATCTGGGGTTCTGGACTGGTCACTTCATGATGCAATTGACGGCAGTTACTCGGCATTCAAGGCTGCGAACATTCAAGAACTCTCTAATTTGCGGCTCGGGGACAATGTATTTAACTCAAATGACAGTATTGTGCATTTTTCTTCGACAAAAAAAATGGAAAGAAAACAGCAATAGCTAAGGTGTGGTGACAGAGGAACGGTCTAACAGTGCCTTGTGCAAACACACCATGGTTTCCCCGAGTTACCGGGTTACACTGAAAAACACTTCAGCAAAAATTTGCTTCAAAAAATCCAGATTGACTCTTAATTCTATGACGCTTTCCCACTTCGGTAATACTTTACAATAAGGGTACATTAGTGAATGCTGTAATAAGCGCTAACTACCAATTAATTAACACTTAACTAATGCTTCAGAGAACTAAATAAGCATTAGATAACCTTAATTCATCATTTATTAATGCTCTTTGACATCCTTATTATGAAGTTGAAAATTTTCCTTGAGTATCCGTTAATTAACACCTCAGACTATCAAACTATTCAATAATGTATAGACGAATATCTTAGTTAAGATGAGCACCATTAGCAAATGATTAGTAGACCCATAAGTTTACTGTTAATGCACTGATAGTTAATGCTTCTTACTGCATAATTTATGTATCCTTATTTTAAAGTGTTCCCCCCACTTGTATCTTACTGTCAGAAGACCAGAGCTGTCAAATCCAATGGTCAGAAAGTATGAGTCCTGACACCCTCACCCTCACACCAGTGAACTAATACCTCTGATTTTACTGAGTACCTCCACAACAAAAATACTGAACTGTGTTACTTCTTGTATAATCCAAGTAACTACAACAGAATACTGGGGATGGGTTTGAATTCCTGAAAACAAGATTTTCCACCACTGCAGATGAGACAAGAGAATGTCATTCCGGTGATGTTATATGTCATGAAGGGTTAAATCTCTCTGTTGTCTATAAACCACAATCAGATTTCACCGGGGGGAAAATAATCTTTTGTCCAGCAGTGTGACTAAAAGAATTCCACGGGACCTGGAGTCAGATTGTTGGTTATAATCGACAGTCCAAACTATTGGAAGTTAGCCAGCTTTGAGCCTTGATATAAATAGTGCTGTGTATGTGCACTTGTGTGTGCACACACGTGTGTGTGTGTGTGTGTGTGTGTGTGTGTGTGTATGTGTTTGTGCTACCTTCAGAAAACCATCCAACTCTCTCTCTTCACTCAGTTCTAATCCCTAGGCCTTAGCTTATTGATTTGACAGCATCTAATATTTGAAGCCTGAAAAAGTCATCGGCCTTGAGGCCATCAGTGTTGTACACATATGAGAACCAGAGAAGCATGGACCTCCACACACACACACACACACACACAGAGCAATGGGCAGTGTCTCCCAGATGAGAGTTCGATAAAACGTTTCAGTGACGTCTACGATCGAGGAGCCGCAAAGCATCAGGCGAAGGCAGAGCAGAGAGACAAACTGATTGGCCTCCTGTTTGAAACACTGCAGGGTGAGCCACGCCCAAACCGGAGGCCTAAATCTGGTTTGGCAGCACACCAAACTAAGGCCGGGCGGAGTCTGAGGCGAGGGCTCTCTGTTGATGGAGATTTGACCACCTTCTACACGCCTCTGACTAGCACTCTACCACAGAGTCAAAGGGCATTTACAACACCAATCAAACAGTCCAGTCAGCCGCGACCGCAAGGATGTAGTCCCCGAAAACCCACTCCTCCGGCCTATATTCTTTATTCGGCCTATACTGTCGCCATGGCAACCAAAATTGATAGCCGTCATCACTTAAGTATAACATGTCCACACCAAAGATGAAAGTAATTAGTCAAAAATTACAGCCAGTAGCGCGTCCACAAGGTAGCGCGTCCACAATCCATAGTAGCCGCCCGACTTCATCTGGGGACTATAATAATGAGTGAACAGTGTGGAGATGTAGTACACTCCAGTGCAATTAGAGTCCCAGTCTAAAGAATTATGAACCTCACTGTCAATGGGAAACCGAAGTTGACCCCAGTAGCTCCACTGTGTGGTTAAAGAAAAATCCTTTTTGATCGAGTTGCGATGCATTGTTTGTTCTTTTCAAATGCCTTTTTTTTGCGGCTTTGGAATAAGCAAAAGCTGCCAGTTTACTGAAATATTAGCGGGGCCAAGGCCACAACCCGCGAAGAATAGCAGAAAAGACAAAAGGAGGCTAAAAGACTGAAAACACAAATTCAGGCCGAAAACGCATTCCAGTCTTTTGAGGTATGTTGTGGTGAACATGCCTGGCTTTTTACTCATTAAACATCAATGCTTTTCATCTATCTCCCAACCGCTAGCGCGCCAATGCCAAACCGGTCGAACAATGAACGCAAACAATTCTCCACCTTCCAACCCAAGGTCAACACTTCCTGAAATGAACTCTTTAATTACAAACAGGTCAAAAGTTCAGGCCCAAAGGAGGCCAGTCATCTCCGCCTGCCAGGAATCCAGTTCAGTTTGACAAAACTCTCTCACAATTTCATCTTTTTACTTTTTCTTTTCATTTATTATAACTTCTCTTCCTTTTCACACTGATGTTGTGAAGTCATGGAAAAGTTTGTGTTTTCAATTGCTCCTTTTCATTTGAGTGGAACGCTTTTAGGTTTCTTTGCGCTGTAAGGGGCAGTGCTTCATTTTTTTTTTTTTCAAAACTTGTTGTCATACGCAATAAAAACCTGCACAGCACCAAGGACACTATTAAACAATGGTAGCAATAGCCTACAACTGACGAGGTCAAGAATATGTACTTTATTGAGCCTTGCAGTACAACGTTTGAATGCGGTGGAGTACTGAAGACGTTTACCTCCCTGTGCCACGTTCTTCACCTCCTGAAGCGAGGAGATGTGGGCCTTCCGCTATTCTTATTTATTTATTTTTTCTCCAGAATTTCTTTCTTTGTCTCCTCAACCAAATCCTGCTTGTTTTTTTTTTTTTTGAGCAAAATGTTGTTTTTTTTTATTTTCCAAGGACCAAAACACAATATCTCTTTTACAATCAGAAATAATATAGAACCCCCTCCCTCCCCCTTTGGCGGCTCCCACCCCCTCCCTCGGCATATTCAAATCATCCAAAAGAATTCACATATAAAAAAAAAAATGCAGTCAAAAAAAAAGAAAAACTTTTTTTTTTGACTGCATATTATATATATATATATATATATATATATATATATATATATATATATATATACACATATATATCCCTATACAATACATACTCACACATATCCCATAAATACATCATTCTCTAATACATCTCATCTGAAATACAACGAGCAAATTATCTTGTCAAACTAAATTACTATTTTGATTTCCTTGTAAACGCCTGATGACTAAGGCAGTGTTTTCCCACATAACTAATAATAACTTTATTGGCTCGAGCTGTGGACAACTCCATTGTAACTATCTCTTGAAAGTGATTAAACCACTTTTTTAAACGAAACGAATGAGGAGGGATCCATCATTGAACAATACGTTTTTTTTTTTTTTTTTTGCAGCCATTGTACCTACAAGCCAAATCTGTTTTTGTTTTTCAATAAATTCCATCATGGAGTCATCACAAAATTTTTGGATGTGGAGGAATAACTTTCTCCACCATTTCTGATAGCTCATGTGCTACCTTTTGTCAAAATAATAAAACCTCGGGACAGTCCCATAACTTGTGTTTCAAAGAGCCTGTAACTCCAAGACAATATAATTTACTTTAATTAACTTGTTTCGCATGGTATCTTAGTAACAGTGTCCAATATGTTCTATGACAGACTTTAAAGTGAATTAGTTGATTTGGGTGATTTGGGTTCTTGGATGAACCAAATATATTTTCCCATACTCTTTCCCAATTAATTGACTCCTCAATCGCTACATGGTCCTTTTCCCATGCGTTTTCATGAAGCAAATACTTGTAATTTGTAAATAACAACTTGGAATACATTCCAGAGACAAAGCCTTTTATGGGAAAATTAATTAACCAACCAGTAAAAGGATGTGGAGTTAATTCTGTACCCAATGGAACCCCATATGCTCGTAGAGCACTACGTAATTTGAGATAATTAAAGAATGGCGTTTTTTTGTATGTTGAATACTATAAAAAGTTCAGAAAAGAAAGATGCATTCTTTACTATATATGTCACCAAGTGTGTAGATGCCTTTCAACGGCCATGGTTTGAATTCGAAGGGTTTCTTACCATACTAAATTGCGTTGTTGTGCCTCAAGGGTGTAAGGCGGTGCCACTTTGGAAAGCCTTGCACACGTTTTTCCACTAATCTGAAATTGGCGACCGTATTTGCTATAACAGGTCCATACCTAAGCATGCATTTTTTATGGGAGAGACCGGAGAAGGCCATGTCCTGTAATCTGATCGGATATACTACAGCTTCTTCAACAGCCCTCCAAGCTACATGAGATGAACTATCTAACCAAGCTTTAAGTGGACGAAGGTGGAAGGACTGATGGTAAATTCGAAAATTAGGAAAGGAAAGGCTCCCATCTTTTTTTAATCTCTGCATTGAATTGTATTGAATTTCAGGATGTGTCCCATTCCATATGTAGTTTCTAATGAGCTGATTATCCTTTGCCCAATAGCCTATAGGTGAAGGCAGCGGAACCATCACGCTCAGGAAATGTAAGCGTGGCAGCACATTCAGTTGACCGTGGAAATTCTTGTTTGCAATGATCCAGGTAACTTACTCCACTTGCTAAGATCCCCCTCAACTTCTTTTAAAACCATTTGGTAGTTATTAATAACTATCTTACGTAAAGATGACTGAAAGTTTATACCCAAGTAAGTTATCTCCATTTTAATAGTTAGGTTGGTTGGAAAAGTAGTAGTTTCTACTTTGTCGTTCAGCAACGTCAATGCCAATTTTCCCCAGTTAATTTAAAACCCTGAGAGTAATCAAAATGAATCAAATGCAAACAAGACATTAGAGAGGGATTGTTGGATGTCAGTCATAAATAAAAGGACATCATCCGCATATAAAGAAATAGTGTACGATGTCGACTTGATGCGTATAGGACAAATTATAGCATTTTGTTTGAGGTGCAATGCTAATGGTTCCAGATAAAGTATGAAGAGACTTGGTCATATGGGGCAGCCCTGACATGTTCCCTCAAGCATGGGGAATGGATTAGAATGGATGCCATTCGTGCACATCACGGCTGAAGGATTAGCATACATAACACTGATCAGGTCAATATAACTTTTCCCAAGACCATATTTTCCTAACACAGTCCACAAATATTCCCACTGAACCCGGTCAAAAGCCTTATGTGCATCCAATGAGAGTACTGCACAGGGCTTATCAAGCTCCTGTGTCTCGTGAATGATATGTATTAAGCGGCAAATGTTATCCGCTTATAGTTGCCCCTTCATGAAACCAGATTGATCGAAATGCACCAATTTTGGCATGTAACCCTCAAGTCGCGCAGCCAAAACTTTGGAATATAACTTAATTTCTGAATTAAGCAATGAAATAGGATGAAAATATGCACAATCTGTGTGGTCCTTACCTTGTTTAGGCAAAAGCAGAATTAGCGCAGTATTAACCTGACTATGAAAGGATCCTTTTTTAATAGCAGAATGTATGGTCTTAAGTAAAACTGGGCCCAGAATGTCCCAAAAGTGCATTAATAATTCTGGAGGTATACCATCAGGGCCAGCCGCTTTGCCTTTTGTCGTTGTTTTTAATGCCGTAATTCTTCTAAAGATATTGGTTGTCCAGAATGAGCTGATTCCGCCTCAGACAATTCTGGGAGATCAACTGTCCTTAAAAATTGAGTACAGGCCTCTTTATCAAAGTTAGATGTAGTTTAATATAACTCTTCATAAAATAATTTAAACGTTTTGTTAATTTTTCTGGGATCAGAAACCAGACCCTTGGTAGGTGATCTATTGGCATCTATTGTTAAATGAGCTGGACATTGTTTGAGCTTGAGAGCGAGTAACCTGCTTGGTCAACTTCCCTGAAAACAATATTTCTGCCTAACCCTGTGCATGATAAATTCCGCTTTCCAGTGCAATAGGTCATTTAATTCGGCTTTGGTTAATTTAAAACTGATGTTGACAATAGAAGTATACTTCTTTTTAAGCTTTTGTTCAAGTAGTTTACACTGTTCCTCTAGATAATTAATTTGTTTGTTTCTAGTTTTTTTTTTTCAAGCTGGATTCAAAAGACGAGGTAAAGTTTCTGATGAACCCTTTAATAGTCATCTAGACAAACTTGAGGTCATCAGTAGATCCTTCATTCTGCTGGATAAAATAAACTGTTTTCCTTAAATCCTCTAACAAAATCATCTTTTGTAATAGGGTTGTATTAAAACGCCAGCGAGGACTTTTCTGTATATTGAAACCTATGTTCAGGTGAGCTGCTTTAGGACTGTGATCCAAAAGCGTGGCTGTGAGAATTGACGTTGAAACTACATTCACATTAAGATTACGAGAAAATTGAAAATAATCTATTCTCGCAAAAGTCCTGTGGCACGCAAACAGGCACGTATAATCCTTAATACCGAAATTACGCATACGCCAAACATCACACAAATTCGTATCATTTATAAATGAATTGAGAGCATTAGATTCCAATTGCTGAATGTGTGACGGATAAAGCAATGAGGAACTGTCAACATTCAATTGATCACATGCATTCATATTACCTCTTATTATTAAATCATAATCAGTCAGTGTGACTAATTCGCTCGTTAGGGAAGGGTAAAATGCACTATCGAAAACTGCCAGTACATAAACGCACACAAATGCTACTTTCCTGCCTTGAATCTTCATGCAGATGAAGGCAAAATGCCCAAGTTATCCTGACCAGACTTTACAATTGTTAACAGTCTATTATAACCAAACCCATTTCGAATTGTGTAAAAATCATTTCCCCAGGCAAATATGTAGATTATGGGACAATATTTGGAAAATAGTAAAAAAAGTAAATAAAATAAAATAAATAAATAAAATTTAAATTAAGCCCAAGTCAAACTATCAGTATGTCAGTGAAAACCACCAGATAGCCTATTTACCTGAAAGATATTATACGTAAATATGTGACTATTTCTCTGAAAACAGAACAATCGACCATTAGCCTAAGTAACATTACATTGAAAGTCCATTAGCCTACCGACCAGTACCGTGTCCTCTAGCAACTGGTTGTGGTCGATATCGCCAACCACTCTTTCCCACCTACAATGAGGGAATCTATCGCAATCATCACGCTCTTGCATGCTAGTTCATGGCATCGGCAGGCCCATCTTTTCCAACTTCCATTCTGTCTCGGTACCCGCGCCCCTGTGGCGGATATGTGAGTTCTCTCCTTGTTGATGAATGAGGGAGCTTCTCCTTGAATGCCCGTGCGTCCGCAATCAATGAGAAAGAAAACTGTTCACCTTTGTACTTCACCCTTAATGTTGCAGGGTAAATTAGGAAGGATTGAACACCCTTTACTTGCAGTTCTTTCCATATTCCTTCGTACTCCTTCCTCCTTTGAACCGTGGATGCGCTATAGTTTGCAAAAAATCTCAATGTTTTCCTCGCATCGAGGATCACTCCATTTTCATTTGCCTTACGAGCTCCTTGCAGGATAGCTTGGCGGTCTTGGTAGCTTAAACCTTTGAATATCATAGTCTTTTCCACGTTGGGGTTAGAACCATGACTCCTGTGAGCTCGTTCAATTTGAATGCTTTTGTTCCCAAGTGGAGGAATCCATTTTGGGAGTATTTTCTGGAAAAAGCTAATCGCGTCACCCCCCTCGCGATCCCGTGCCAGGCCTACCAATCTCACATTATGCATTCTTTCCCTGTCTTCCATTTTGGACACTTTTAAACGTAATTTATCTAGCTCGGTGGAACAATTGTTCACATCTCATTTTACCCCTCTCATTTCAGAGTGAAATGCGTCAATTTTGCCCATCAGAGCCCTCATTGCGGTCGTATGTTCGTCCATTTTCAGCTGTAGAGTTTCTACAGTGGCTGCAATGGCCTGAGTTACCACAGCCTCCGGTCGATCCTGTTGTTTTTCTAAAGCCAGGGAGATGGCGTCCACTATTGTCGTCTCAGAATAAATCTTGCTGCTCGTCGTCGATTTTAAACGTTTCCCTGCAGGAGATGCGCAGGCGAACAAATTTTTTTCTCCAACATTTTATCTATTGGTAGAATATCTTGTTAGTAAAAATAAACAGTTACAACCGGATATTAAATCAAATTGGGGGGATTCGGGACTGTATCGTCACAGTTCTGCAACCGTCACGTATGCAGGTCATGTGACCTCTCCCAAATCCTGCTTGTTAAGCCAGCAGTGCCGGCAGGGTCTTGGCCGCATTTGTGCGGTTTTCATTAAACGGGATTAAAACACGCTGGCTCTCGATGAGAATTACTCCAATCTGCAGTGCAGTAATCTCTGGGTTGTTTTAATTAAAAAGGAAAGTGAAAGAGAGAAAAAAAACATGCAAACTCCAGAAAGAATAAAAGACCCCATCAGGCAGGAATCGAACCCTTGACTAATTAGCTACGAGGAGATAGCGGTAGCCACTGCACCGACACACTAAGGAATTTTAAAATCAGGCCCCTGTTTAAAATATTTACGAACCTCGGGGTACAGTGTGTTCCTACATCCCCACACGCACCCCCAGACCACCCCCCTGACACCGTGTTGAGAAATCTCACCCGTTTGTGGGACATCTCTGCCAAATCCCCGCTAATCTTACAGGGCATGACCCCTTCCTGCAGGTATCACGGCAGTTCCAAGACATCGATTTTCCGTCAAGCATCGCATCAGTCACTCACCCGCTCAAACACGCACATACACACACATACGCACTCACACACATGCACACGCAAAAACACACACGCAAGGCGAGCCACCCCATGCTTAGTAAGACGCAGTGCCTTCTTACAATCATAGTTTTCGTGGGCACGCCAAACACTGAAACATATAGGCACTCACAGACAAAGCCACACAGAAAAATGCACAAATATGTACAGACAGAACACACACAGACACAAATATGCACGCAGAAATGCAGTATTATAAACGCAGAGGCATACACAAATATACACATAAAAATTCATTCATATAACACTCCTGCGCACTCCCGGCACGCACACACACCACATCCACATACACACACAAAACCCAATTAAAAAGCGTCACCCCAGGAGACGTGCTCGCTCACGCACTCTCGTCCCCGTCCTTCTGTGCTTGCAGCTGAAACCACGCCAGCGCTGCGTTTGGCCACAGTGACTCTCATTTATAAATGAACCCCGTTCGGCCCAGCGTGTGTGCATTTACTCTCATGGAGGAAGAGGAGGAGGCGACGGTCTGCGGCCTGCCTTTCATCTCCCAACCAAACCCCCCTCAACCCCCCGCTCTTTCCCCCGAGCCTCGAGACTTCAAGAGCCGGGCCAGGCTGTGCGACCACTTGAAGAGCGTGGACTGTAATTTAGACAGTGAAATAAACTCAGGTGCCTGTTCGCTCGGGTCTTCACTCATCCCTTAGCACTCACTACATAGAGCAAACTACAATTCAATTCAATCTGTATAGCGCTTTTTTGCATGAGACTTGTCATAGAGATGCTTTACAGTTCAGTAGAACGGCAGAAGTGGGCGCATCAGTATTCAGACTGGGAATCAATCTCACGGTCCCATCGCTCATTTGTTTCTGTCGCTTTTTGGCCCTTTAAATAATGTCACATGATCTTTGTATTTGATTATGGTTTATTTATTGCATTTCATGCTGGTGCTGCCGACTGTAAAACAAATTGCCCCTTAGGGGTAATAAAGATAACCTTAACCTCACTGTGGTCTTTACAGGTCTCCCATTAATCACAGCAAGGAGTGAAATACAATTTTAACTTTATTTTTGAAGACCTCTTTACAAAAGTTATACTGCCACAGCAGGTCAGACTGTTGCTACACCGCTGCACTGTTCTAAACGAAGAAAAAAAACCACCAGTCGAGAGTAAAATTATCAAACAGTGGGTGATAAAAAAATGTCATTGAGGGAATCTAACCGGCTATATTAGGGGAGCCCATCGTCCACTGGCTGGTAAGTCAAAAATAACTGGATATCGGTGATACATGGGGAGTGCTTTGTGTCCTGGCCTCAGCTCCGGCAGTCTCCGCCAAATCATTCCCCAGTTTCACCTCTTAAAAGAGTGAGATCATGAATGTTTCATTTGAAATGATCATTGGAAAGTACTCTCCTTGAAATTCAACAGAAAAAGATTTTGCAGCACATTATCACGGCGGTCTCTCTGAAAACTCACGGCAAGCTCTTGGATACATAGCCTCTCCATTTTACATCAAAACTGCACACTATATATGTTTAATATGTATTGTTCCAATGTTCTGTGTGCGTGCTCTTGTTATTGTTTAACCCTGGTGAGAGTCCTAGCAGATCCTGTGGAAGATTCTGACAGTATCTTTGAAAAGACTCTTAAGGATCCTCAAGGATCCAGCAAGATCTCCAACCAAGGAAAAATCTAAACTTCAGCAAAACATCTCTATCAAACAACTTTATCTAACTGCTGACAAAAATATTAAGTACAAGGACCACGACGATTCACTGAAAGTCATATGTTCTGCGTATGGAGTGTTCTGTCCAATGTTCTCCACGGAACATTCCAGTGTTGATGTAACACTTGAAATAAGTAATTGGAGACAAATCAGTTCCTAGAAGATTGAATCAAATGGAAGTTTGAGAAAAGAGAAAACTTTCTAAAAATATTTCCTTCCAATGATTTATTTCCTGCGTTGACCCAACCCCTTGAAATTCCGCTGTTTTAATGGCGCTGGTAGAAATGGCCGAGCAGAATCTTGCATTGAGCGATTTCACCTGGTTTCCTGTCTTTGTGCCGTCTACACATAAGCGACACGCAAGGAAGGCAGCACTTCAGTGCTAACGATAACTGCACATTCATTGCTATCGCATCGCGTCAAAACTTTTCTGTTTTTTTCCTCACTCACGATTGACAGCCACGAGAGATACGGTTAAGAAACAGGTGCTTCTCTTTGTCTCCAAACACTGTAGGCATTCGGAGAGCCGCATTTTTATTTTTATTTATTTAAAAGCACATCTGCTGTATTGTATGAGTATGATGGGCTGTCAGTTAGCCACTGAAAGAGCATATGCCGGTGAGCCTCGCTGTTCATTAATTTTAATGAATCCTGCTGGCTTTGTAAATCCAAGCGTGAATCAGGCCTCATGATTCCCCAGCCGCTATCCACCCCCGACACCTTAAGCTTAAAGATTTTTCCGGTTTGTGTAAGCTCTCCTTCCAGGCCCATAATACCCCCTCCCCATATTTCTGCTTAACATCTTTATATTTCAAACTTGACCATAGCAATAGACTATTTTTATTCTTTTCTTCCCCGTTGCTTTAACGACCGAGACTCAAATATTGCGCACTGCTACCCCGGCAATAAAACCTAATTCTAATTAGAATCACTTCCGAAGGTCGAGCTCCTTTTGATTGGTAGAGGGGCTCAGTTTGATTGGCTGAGAGGCCTCTCTTAATTGGCTGAGGAGCTCAGTTTGATTGCCTCAGATACTGCCCAGAGATTCAGGATTCATCCATCAAAAAAAAAAAAAGAAAAATAAGCAAATATGTGCACTAGTTGAACTTCTCGAGAGCACTCCAGGTTGCGAGCGTCGAGCATCAAAGCACCCCGCTGGAGCCCGTTCCCCTGGGTACCGTATCTTAGCGCTTCCACGCTTTCACTCTTCCCTCCCTCGACTCCCTCTCTTTCTTTTTCTCCCTCGCTCCAGCTCCTTTGTGTAAAACACGCAAACACACACGGCACGCTATGTGGCACTTCCAGTAAAAAAAAAAAAAAAAAAAAAACTATTTAAAAAAAAAAAAAGAACCAGTGGGTTTCTAACGTGTCTGTAAATAGCTCTCAAGAACATTCCAGAAAGCTCTTAGGCTGGTCAGTTAAGCCACGTCTAGACTGCGGGCAGATCTATAAGGGCGCATTACAAAGCGAGGCGAACGATCTGCGAACCAGGCAAACTGTTATCTGCCCGCCAGCACTCAAGAGTCCCGAAATGCTTCAGCTTCGGGCTTTAATCCCATTAGCATTCTAAAAAGAGATGTTGTTTACGTTATGTTCTGCTTTGTGTTTTTTATACCTCTCTGAGTTTTTATTTTTTATTTTTTCCGTAATTAATCCGGTAGTGAATGCCAACACTCATTACCAGCAGCCATCACGGCACAGCCCATCTATAAATATTGATTTTCCTCATTAATTTGTTAAAGCCTGTAGATAAATGTTAGCTGAAGCCGCTCAGAAGTATTACAAGTATTAGGCGAAATCGGCGTTCGAGGAAACGTTCCAAATGGCGAATAAAGCCTCAGCAGGCGTTGTATTTCGAGTCCAGTTATTACACACCGAGGCCTCTTAAACCGAGAAGTAAATTAGTAGGAGCAAGTAAGTAATAAGGATGTAAAAACACATAATGACTAATTCATCTCTCATTCAGCCAATCAAAAATACCAAGTAGTTGCCTTATTTAGGGCAAAATTGGTCACTGTCCACTGGTTAGCCAACAAAAGTTACCAGTGATGGACGTTCCCATTTTTAACATTCATCCAGTGAATATTTCCACCTCTCACTGCCGAAGTTCAGATCAGCCAAAAAGCAGCGCTTGATATTGAAGTCGCACAGGCATTCACAAATGTGCAGCCGCATGACCAGAATGGCTTGATAAATAATCTCTCACAAAATACCCAGTCCCCTCACCAGATGTGCTGCACAGTTGCACGGTCGCCAAAACAATTGTGCAAACAACAACGGCAAAAGAATTCCCCAAGCATTATACTGTCATCTTTCTGTCCGCCATAGCATACTGTGGGCCATTCCTGTGACTCTAGGACAAGGTTATTCAACCAGAAAGATATGTGGTGGGTGCAGATGTTTTTTTTCCAACCAATCAGTTACAAACCTGATTCTATTCATCGAGGTCATCAGCAAACTCTGTGAGGGTTGATTATGTGATATAAGGAGCGCAATTGCATGGCTGGAACGAAAGCCAGTACCCACACTGGCCCTTTGAGATACCCCTGTTCTAGAACCCTGATCCAAAAGGTCCACTGTCCTGTAGGTTCACTCACTGTCCTGTAGGGTGGGGGTATATTTTGGGTGCTGAAAAGGGAGTGTGTGTCGGGACACTGGGTGTGTGGTTTGTGAAAGGGTTGTAGAAGAGGCTGGTTTGAGATGCTCGGATAAGGGTATGCTAAGTGACCAATTAAAATGGAGCTTTTGCAGTCAGAGCACTTTCTAAATGTTCTATAGTTACCACATCACTTGCCTGGAAGAAAATCCGGTTTAAAACACCCCCCCCCCCCCATCTCCAATTTGAATCCGTCCAACTCCGACCTCCCTCTCTTATCTCCCTCATTGCCTGTTTCAACTGATATTACTCATGAAAATGAGCAGACAGCTTTAGACAGCATTTGGTTTATGTTAAAAGTTCAGTCAGCTCAGATGTGAGGAGCTGACCTTTGATGGACTGTCGGTGGATTCTTTGAATTCCGGAAAGTTCCGCCGGCTTCACGTCAAACGTGACAGACGCAAGGATCAAACAAGTGCTTTCTAAATGTCCTCCTCCCACACACACACATGCGCAGACCGGGTTTTTTTTCTCGTACCTAGCATTCATGAGCATGAATGACTCCTCGACTCTATAGCAACGGTGATTGTCTATACTCTCTCTGCTGCGCTGTTTTGCATTTTACTCTTTACTCTTTTTTTCTTTTTGTTACCGGCGGTGATTTGAGAAATTCCGTTCCTTGGCTTGACGCCTGCAGTTGTTTTTCCGCGGTGTCTCGCGGTCGAACCGTGACCTTTCAAACGACTCGGTTCGTCTCAGTCAGAGCGCGAGGGGAGCAACGGAAAAGACAAGTGTGAAAGCGGTTAAGTGGAGATTTACATGAGAAACAAGAGGAGGAGGAAGTACGACCTCGATGGACCACCTCCGAGGGGCGAGCGACGGTCTGAAACGAAAATGTCGAGGATGCCAGTCGCGTGTGGCACTTCAGTCCACCAGAGGGGTCCTCAGTTGTTTTTCTGGAAATTTCCGAACTGGATCGCGGCTGTCATTTTGCCCAAATGCATCTGTTCTTTCCTCAAAGCAGGGATCCACAAATCTGAAGCTCAAATCCAAATACAGCCTTGGCTTTCTGTCCTCTGGGTTAATTAACCAAACAACAAAAAAGCACTGAGGGAGCGCATACCTCCCCCAGCACATTGGTCGCAAAGAACAAAACAAATACGGCCGTGGCAGCCATATTTGAATTGGAATAAACTGTTCCTTGGGCCGAGGCCCACACTTCCTCAAAATATCATTGACATTGATCGAGAAATTTGAAACATCGTCTGCTCAAAAAAAACAAGCAGACAAACGGACTAACAGACAGACATGGGTGAACACATAAACTCCGCCCAACATTGTTGGTTGCCGAAGGTAACTGGGAGCAATGCTGTCTGGCCAGAGTGGCTTCCTACCTATTTCCGCGGTGAACATAGAGTGGAAAGCCAGCAGTACGGGACCTTCGAGGACCGTGAATACAGGAACAGGGCGTTATGGTGAGAGAGGGGAGCCCAGCTTTTGTTGTCAGGCCCCTAAAATGACAGTGGTTCCTCTATGGGAGATGGGGTGGTAGTAGATTATTGAGAGGGGTGAGAGGTAGGTGTGGGATGCTTGGGTGTGGGATAAGAGTGCAGTGGTATATCAGTGGATAGGGTAGGAATATTGGGGTGTGGTAAAGGTCATACGGCAGTACAAAAGACTTTGGGCTGCAAAAATGCAAAAAAAAAAAAAAACAGTGCAGTCCAAAGTACTTGAATCTTGTACTTACACATAATTTGCCACAATTTTTACCCCTTCGCTGCATGACTCGTTTCGTCTTTGCCTTTTAAGTCTGGTGGGTGGGTTTGGTTACTTTACCAAGCGCTATTTGACAAGAGGTTAACAAAAACTGACTGGCAATATTTTAACGATTTAGCCAATGAAGTGAGAAAATGGTTGGCAGAAACAGTATCCCGAAGCAAGCTGGCAAACTTCGAAGGAGGGTGAAAAATACAATCTTTCAAAAACAGTCTCACCACACTTGTTAAGTCAGAGGTTTTTCTGCCCCAGGACGGGGCATCAGTCTGTCTGTCGCACAGATGGGTGTGTGAACACACAGCCAGTGTAACCGCGAGTTTGGCGGAGTTGGGGGGGGCGGGGGGTGTTATGCAGACGGGCAGATTTAGCGAGGGTGGCGATTCGCCGGGGCGCCAGACTCCATTCACCTCTCGAACAAGGCCCGCTAATCCCCGCCTGATTCCATTCTCAGCTGTTTCCCGGCAACCAGCAGATTGACGGAGAGAGTCCAAGCTTTGCACAGCACCAGGGCAACAGAATGAGGGGTAGATACCCCCCCCCTCACTCCTTCTATCCCACTCTCCTTCTCGCTCCCTTCTCCTAATCTCACTCACTTCTAATTCATTTCCACGTCTCTTGTCATGAAACACTTTCAGTAAAACTGTAAAAATAAACAAAATTATTCAAACAAGTAGAATAGTGGTAGATGTATAACATGACCCACTTCCTAATACTACAGATCCATTACACTTACTCTCCTCTCTCTCTCTCTCTCTCGCTCTCGATAATTTGAAATTAAGCACACTTCCTTGGAATGAGAGCACAAACGGCAAAGAATTAGAGACACAAGCAAACAAACGCACGCACAAAGCTACACAAATGCACTTCCCCATCCCAGACACACATTGAACCACAGTTTTCAAAATGCGAGGATTCGTTAAAAGTTATTTTGGCACTGCTGCCACATAACACAAAAATATAAGCTGAAGGCCAGAGAATGAGTATAAAGAAGGCTTTGAATGACGGAGTAAAGCAGAGAAAATGGAAATCCGGGCACAGCGATTCACCGGATGTGCCGCACCGAGCCGTAGCCTTAAAGAGGCTGGCTATCAATCCCAACTCTCAACAGGGCAATCCCGGGCAGGAATTCAGAACACATCAATCACAGCGCACTGTCCAATCAGAGCAAAGAGTGTCCCAACTCAGGACCAATCAGTGCAAGGGAGGAGGGCTGGAAAATTGACAAGAACAGCAGGAGCAAAAGAGTTCAAGCGAAGGGGAAGAAAAGGGATGGAAGTAAGAGCCAGCGAGAGAGAGAGAGAGAAAAAGAGAGGGGGAAAGACAATTCCAACAATAAAAATGATTTATCACTCTTACTACCAATAAAACTACTACCACCAATAATAATGCAAATAAAAACAATAATAATGATAATATTCATCATTATTTTGATAAATGCAACCAGACTTATTGTTATGCACACTGTGTGATGAATGCAACAATCGGATAATGAGATAAGTGAATTATAATCAATGTAACTGTATATCATCGCAACAATATTTCCCCTATTCCTAATATGTCTGCTTCAATAACAATTATTTCCAGTATTTCATTCCAGTAAGGCAATGTGGCATGAGAGAGAGAGAGAGAGAGAAAGAGAGAGCGGGTATGAGAGCGTGACAGGAGGGTTGGAGGACAGGCCAGGGGCAGGAGTATAGTTGGTAGTAATGGGGGAGAACTTCGCCACCCTAGAGGACAAAATTAGCGAGGCAATCATGAAGGGGGTGGGGGTGGGGGTGGGGGGTATACATTTGCCAAACCCCACCAACAGTCCACAGACTGCCACTGTCGGTCCCATCTGGTATCAAGCCCCCACAGTAACCCCTGACACCTGATCTCAGATCAGCTCTTCTCCCGCCATCTTGATTCTCCAGCCATTGGGAGCTCACGGGGCATCGCTCCGTGTCGGACCTCCAACTGAATCAGCACTTTTTCGTATTATTCCCCAGAGTTACACCCTCAGCCACTCAGGATAAGAGCACAGCTAAGTGAATGTAATGTAAGGTCAGGAATAAAATGGCAATACTAATCATAAAGCTTTGGAGCGGAAGACGTATGCGGCGTTGGCACGCGGCGCGAAGGCTTGGCTCGCCCGTCTACCCTTGACCCGAACTGATCTCAAGTCAGCTCTCTCCATTTAGACTGTCATCAAGACTGCAGTTTTGATTCTGATCCAGGGACAGTGTATTGGGCCTTCTCATCAGGCTGTGGGCTTGTTACTGGTTCTGACTGTTGGTGATAACCCAGCCATTCAGTGGGGTATGGGTCTTTGGGTAGATGATGGCTCGGCAGCCAATCAAAAGAAGCACAGTGATAGGCCACAAGGGCCATTCTCAGCCGATCATACGCTCTTGCTCGCCCTCGCTCACCCAATCACTCTCACCCTCACTTCCTCTCTCTTACATGTGTAGTTTTAATAAGCACTTTTCTCTAATTATGAGACAAAATATCTTGTTTTGTCTTTTCGCTCTCATTACAGCTACACATTTTTCATTTCTGTCTCAAGTAGAAAACAGTGGTTTGTTTTAATGATCAGTGGTCCTAATCAGTGACATTTTCATACCTCAACGGCAAAAAATCGAGACCAATTCAAATAATGTCACCTAATTTCCATGTACAGTATGTTGCCTTACTAAGCAAAAAACAAAAAAAGGCACAAATTAATTAGATATTAAAGTTTAAATGCGAGAAAAACGTACTTGCTGAGTTTGACCCACTTTTTGGACTTTGCTGTTGTACCCACATACTCAGCTGCTCTCTCTCCCACTCATCCTCAACCTCGCTCGCCCACCGGTTAGCGGTTAGCGAGGGATCCGTGGAGACCAGCGAGCTGGTGACTCACCCTGCCCAGCCCAGCCTCTGCATAAAATTAGGGCATGTGTGTGTCTGACGTACAGCTCTCAAATCATGGGGCTGTGACCCCCTCGTCCTCCCTCCCCCCACCCCCCCGTCCTGAAGGGCGATTGATTCTGGCGCTTCATGGTGTTTGTGGAAACCTACAGGAAGTGACTGATTCAATCCTTCAAAGACATCGGATTTTTTTTTAAACAAGATTTTTTTTCACTCACAATGGAGTTTTTTTTATTGTTAATACAATGCTCTAAAAAAGTTAACAAGAAATATCTCAATGACATGCAGACTCAATCCGTGATGGTGTCTGGAGGCCCGAGGTATGAGAGAGCATTTTGAAAACCACCCATTTAACCCCTTTACGCAGAATACAAATAATGCCAATTTTTCCTGTTATGAATGAGCCTATTTAGGCTCTGTAACTCAGTTTTTGTGTCACATAGTCTATGGAAAATTATTCCAGTGAAGCAAGATATTTGAAATTTCTATTACAGAATTATTTATGAATTAAATTTCAGAATTTACGGACACCAGTCTCAGTGCGCAAAGGGGTAAAGGCACAAGAGGGTTAATATCCGACTGTGCAGGGGGAAGTCAGGAAACCGGAGCCTAGGGCTGGTACGAGGGGGCGGGGGGGACAGAATTGTCCACTTAACTCCTCAGGCCAAAGCTGCCCTTTCATAAATAATTGCGGTCATTTTTATAATTGCTCCTATGCACAGAAATCCAATTCAAAACGGCGGGATACCGCGATAATAGCAGCCCACGAAATAAAGCCTTAAAATCAGGGGAGCTTGTCTGATTCCGGTCCAGGAGGGCTGCTGTGTCCCCTGACTCACGGAGCGTTTCCGCACCTATGCCATTCGTCGATTTGTTGATAAGCGAAGCCATTGATTGTCCACTGATTATGCGCATTCTCTCTCTTTAGGCTATCATTGGCTTTTGATGAAAATGTAAGCAAGGCATCCGTCATCACCTGGGCTGGCCTGTTTTGGGTGGGCAGGATAGAGGAGAAGATTAGGGGTCAAAGGTCACAAGGGGCTAAAGCTGAGGAGTGTCCATTGATTCCATAAGGATATAATGATCCCACTTTCACATGCAGTGTGGAGACTGACATCATCAAACTGAAGCCACTCCCCGCAGCCCTTACGTTGTAACTAGTGCTTGCATATGACATTAAATTAAATTGCGTTTTTAATCGACCAAATGGCTTAACTATTTTTTTTTTATTGATGCATTTTTCCGCACACATAATCTACAGAACAAACCTCTTTCTACGACGTATATACTATTGGCACCTCTAAGATTTGAAATTCTTCCCCCCTCTTGGGTTCTCAGGCCTTATATTTCTTCAAATGCACCTTGTGTTGTACGTTGCTCCAGATAAGAGCTCCTGCCCAATGACAACAAGCGTAAAATACTGAGATCCCCACCACAGGATGGCTGATGTTTGGCCCGGAAACAAAAACATGGTGGAGAGACAGACAGACGGACGGGAGGACGGATGGAAGTACGAAAAGGCACATCTACACAATAAGATGTGCCCATATATTACATTGTGTTGAGAAATATTGCATGGTTTAGGAGTTCTGGCCAGTAAAATGGGATGGTTAATATCAGGCCTGGAAAAGAACACGGAGGAGGAATGGACAGACCGACAGACGGATGGACAGAAGCATGAAAAGGCGCATCTGCGCAATAATACATATCGATATATTAAATTTTGTTGAGAAATATTGAACGGTTTAGGAGTTTGAGCCAGGAATGCACTCATTCCTACATGCCCATCCACTGCCTGACAGGAGATAATAATGTGATGTAATGTAGTGAAACCCAAGGGAATATCATTCCTGGGGACTAGAATTCCTGACTCTTCTCCCAGTCCCCTGACTCAAAGCCAAGTATTTGTGTAGACTTCAGGGTCGGAGTGAAACCTGTAGCCACCGAGACCACCCAGGACTGTGACACCAAGGCTATAAGCGCAACCACGGAAACTGTTCCTGCTAAATGGGCTGGTGTTATGATGCACCTTCTAAGTGTAAAGCTAGGCAGGAGATAATTAGCCGGGTTAGCATCAGAGGCAAGGACAAAGTACATGCAACCAGAGCCAGCCGTGGGTTATCGAGAATGGGAGAACAGAAGCAGACCAGAGTTAGACTTGTGAAAAAAACCTTGTTTGTGCTTTCACCAGATAGAGACAATGAGGGACAAGGCCACCTAACTTTTAACCACAGTGGAATGAGGACGAATTAGCGAGAGCGTATCCACTGTCCTTCACTGGTTGTTATGTCGTTTCATTAACAAAAAAAACATGACATTCAGAGCAGGAGCCAAACAAAACCTCACTGATTCTGAATGGCACTTGACTTATCATCTACATTTCTACATTTTTCTCAAGGTTACGTTTTTCGTTCGCAGCTTCTGAGTTTGTACGAGCATGCTTGTAAAGGCCTCATTCTAACTGTTTGCTTGAAAGGCTCCTCACTAGATGTACAGTGGGGATAAGCTTTACTAAAGGTATCTGGTCTGGCACAGTCTTCCCAAACTACATTAAACAAATTTTTAATTTTCGCTATATTACTTGGGCAGGGGATTGAAGATCATTCTAGCAAGGCTGTAAGCCTCCAAAAATAGCCTTAGCGATAGCCCTGGTGCTCTATAAATTTAGCAGTACAGCTGGCCGCAGAGGTTACACGATGGCTTAAATGGCTTTCTGTGCAACGCGACCTAACAAGCCGCATCTTGACCCGTAATGAACGGAGCGGTCGACGCTCGTTCATCGCGCTCCGGGGGAGCCTCGACAGAGCGAAGGCGACCTCAGAGAGCTCATTCGCCTTCCTGCACGTAAAACTTAAAAGCGCGCGCCGAACGCACATTTATGCCGCCTAATTGGAATTCTGCGACAATAGAGGAAGGTTTTAATTACACAATGACGAGCAAACTCCTGTTCATTAAACTTCCAATCCTTTTTTAATTATAGCGCAAGAGCACTCGAGAAGCAGACGGGTTCGGCGCTCTCCGGCAATAACGCGACAGGAAACAAACCGCGCGGGATTGGCGGAGGGCTCAACAGCACGTCGACGTGTGAGACGCCGCTCTGTTTGATTGCGGAGAGGCGCAGAGCAGGGAACAGGATAGCTATGCCCCAGTCGTCCCCGTAAAATTTTAATTTCTGCTCATTCTCTTGCCGCCAAGCTCTTGTTTTCAATTAGCCAAGGAGAGTAATTAACCAGGGAGTACCAGCTAACGCACAGTCCACACATGCCTTTCTAGATCCACCCTCACAAAGGCGTTTTTAGGGAGTCCTTGAATTTACAGAATGATAGAGTAAAAGAGAGTTCTCACTCAAGTTCTCTCTCAGTCCCTCCCTCATTCTGTCCGTCTCCATTTCACTATACCTCAATCTCTGCAGAATGTACCAAGGCTAACACTACAGGCTGAGATTTACCAAGGCTACAGTTATTAAACCATTGCCTGCTCTACTTAGACATTTGTCATGTTCACTAACCAGGTCTCTCCTATCCTCAGCAGGGCTCAACGTAAAACCACCAACATCACCGAGACTGAGCAATTATTTATTTATTTATTTATTTTATTGACTGCTTTTTAACAAGGGTGAAAAACACAAGTGATCCATAACACAATCTGCGAATGACTCAAATTTTTTTTCCCAATTATTCAGAATTAACGCGTCTCCCCTGCTCCTCGGCTCCATTTTTATGAGAGAAATTTGAGTTAAGCTTCAGGCGTCTTCGACGTGGGCGTCATCAAACCTTAACTAGGGTACGCTTCGAGACATCTGACAAGCGTTCCAGGACCTAAGGTACATTCCGCCATATCGAATTGTACCCTGGGGACACTTCGAAGGCACCCGGGTCGAAGATGACCCCATTTTCGAGAGTAAATCTTGCTCTCAACTCTCTGGCCATTTTTTCAAAATGGCCGCCGAGTGGCAGCAAGCAGAGCCCGGCAAGACAAGCATTATGAATTTTTCTGAGATGTCTTTAGAGCAGTAACGCACAGTGTGGTAAGTGGGGGACATGACTCAGTATCTGAGCGGAACACACCATGACCTAATAAGTCTAACCCAGGCATATCAGCGTCCACAGCGCTGGTTCTGATAATGCAATGGAATTAGCCCTGATAATGCCAGAGCCACATTCCAGGCTACAAGGCATTTCGCTAATGAGAGCGAGAGAGTGAAAGAGAGAGAGAGAGATAGAGGGAGGAAGAAAGGAGAAGAAAGTAACAGAGTTCAGGGAGATACGGCTGAGCGGAAGATAGTCTTTTCTTTATAATTGTTCAATGTTATATTCATTGTAGAACCTAATTAAAAACTATATATAGAGGTACAATAGACTCACACACGTGCCATACTTGTTGGCATTACATTTGCATTGCATGTATATTCAATGTTTTGTATATTAAAGCTGTGGCAATGTGTATAATGTCAAAACAGCTCCTATACATTTGGATTTGAGAGAATTTGAATCTGAGTTCTCGACCTATTTTTCTTTTTTTCCTATTTGTAAACCTTGTATAGTAAAGGCAGTTTGGTAATATTTTTATCTGCATTCATGCCAATGAAGCATCTGGATTCGAAACAGAAAAAAATTGGGGAGAGACTGGGAGTGAAAGTCATGGAGAGAGAGATAGAAATAGGGAAAAGAATAAAGAGAGAGAGGGAGAGAGTGAGAGAGAGAGATGATCCAACTTCAATGACACACAGTGTTGCCTTAAGGCAGATGCCAGTCTGGCGACCCTGTGCACCTGCGAAAGGCACCAGAAGCGGGCCCTTGTGGTTGTCACGGAGACACAGGCGCATTATTCTGACATAATGATGATTTTGCCCTTTGGGAAGAAACTGACTGTAACCTCCACCCTGACACACAAAACATACACACACACACACACACACACACACACACACACAAAAACACGCACACAAACATCATAATTCTCCGATCCGGTCGTCCGTTTCAGAACAATCCATCTTTAACGATGAGGCTTAAAAAGATAAAGGCGCCATAACAGTAACCTGGAAAACCGTTTTAAAGACGGGAGCCCGGGGCGAGTAGAGAGAGCAGACATGCTACATTGGCTCGCTCGAAACCTCCCGGAAAAGATAGACCGGATGATGAACGATGACAACAACGTGAAAAACAAGGGTGGAGAGCGGCGTAAAAGGAGTAAAAAAAACGACAGAGGGTAACAAACAGAGGAAAAGAGGGGAAGAGACCGGAACAGTGAACTCAGCGGGGCGAACAGAGAGGGAGGTCTCCCGACTCATTACGCCGATTTCGTCAGACTGTGACAGGAGCATATTTTTGCCCGTCCTGCAGCTGCCCGCTCCAGACCCGGCCAAGCGAGGGCGGATAACGGGCAAAGAGAGACGCTAATGAGGATCAAACTCCGCCCCGCGGCGGTCAGGTCCGCGCCACACTGGAGCGAGATAAAGACACGCGTGCGGGCGCACACACACGCACAAACAAACAAACAACAAACGTGCACACACACACACACAAAGATGCATAAACACAGATGCACAAACAAACGTACAGACACGCACACACTGCATCAAAGACAACAATGCACAGCATTAAACACACATACACACACAAACGTAATTATACAAATGCACACACACACACACATACACACAAACATGCATGAACAAATGTACACACACACACACACACACACACACTGAATCTGCCACAACCGTGCACTGTATTAAACGCACATAAACAGAAACATAATCACAAACATATACACGCACATGCACACACACTACATCAAACACACACTGCAACACATTGCATCAGACACAGCCGAACACTCCATTAACCTCTTAAACTCCAGTGTTCCCCAATTTGGGGACCCTGAGACTCACCGCAGCAAAATACCTACAACGCCGCGCTAATTAAGTGGCAATATAGTCATATTACACATCAAATGAAACAGGAGAGCCTTTGCTACAAGCACATATAAGTCATTTTTACATACACCAAGCACAACTCAAACACCAAGCATATTAATGTTCAAATATCAAAATCCGAGTAGCGTCAGAAAATCAACCCTCTCTCCACATTTCCATGTCTCCCTCTCTGATACTTCCTGCTACACAAACAGAGATATACTCTATTCATTTTGGGTATGTCATTTTCAAACAGAAACCTAAAAAAGAGGCTGGGACTTAAAAGGTTAAACACACAGACATGCACAAACACACGCTGCATGAAATATCTCAATGCCATCAGGATTTTTGTTCGTTCATTTTTTCTTTCCCTGCAGTTCTGTCATTTTCTGATGTTGAACACAGCCAGATTAAAGCAGTTTTATAAAAATAATATCAAATATGTCCGTCCTCCCACTCACACACACACACACACACACACCCACCCCGCAACCTCGCAAAGTGATATAATTACGCAGCGTTGCCCTCTATTTACGAGCTGACAGGACTGCCACAACAGACCACCGATCAGAGCATAAATACATGAACAAATACAGGCAGGAATGGTTTGCACCATTATAATTCACTGAACACAACAAATTACCAACATATGATATAAGATACTTTATCATGTTTGCCATTCATTTTTTATATTCATAGCAGTGAAACATGTAGAATTTTCCTGCGTGAAGGGTGGAGAGTGAGTCTGTGGGGGAGCGAAGGAGAGAGAATGGGAGAGAGATGGATATTTGAGAGCAGGAAGCAGAAAAGAGAGAGAGAGAGAGGGAGAGAGAGGCACAGAAAACACTCCTTTAGTGGTGGACTAACTGATAGTATGGGATAGATAGTTTCTCAGAGACAGCAGTGGCTCTGGGAGAGATAAACCAATACAGTAATGGGGGAGGCCACTAGTCATTAGCCGTTAGCTTCCACCTTGCTCTATTAACCCATTAATGCCCTCCAGAGTTCCCAACTTCCCATGTGGAGTGGGGAAGAGGGTACCACTGTCGCCTCACAGCAAGAGGGTTGTGGGTTTGAACCCGGCCTGAGCCCTCTTTGTGTGTCTGACCATGTTCGAGTGGGTTTTCCCCGATTTCATCCCACTGTTAAGAGCTCTGCGTACCACGTAAAATGGAGCTTCTACAGTGTATTGCTCATAAGTGTAAGACTGCGTATGAAAGATGGTACATTACAGCTTAAAATAGTGCTTAAGTGCTGTTAAACATTTCACGGATCAGTAAATATATCAATTATCAAGGCCGACTTGATGTGAATTCTTCAAAACAAATAGAGTTTTGGGCGCGAGAAGCATACTCGTCGTTGGAAAAGTTGCCATGTGATGACTTCGGAGAAAAAAAAAAAACGAAAGTGCGAGTCTCGCACCAAATGCGCGAAAGTTGACAACTGTGCTTCTCCAGTTTAGTTTCGTGCGAAGTGAACCTAAACTGCCAATTAAGACAAGACAAACAAATGTGGTTTCAAGAGCCATACTTCATACATGGCATATACCCTCACGCCGCTCCGCTCATTAAAGAAAAATTAACTTTCAGCGCCAGACAAAATGATCCCTACCGTCTGTGTGAGTCATTTTCCCTTAAAATAGTAAGTGTAGTTTTTTTATTGTATATGGATTAAAGTGAGTTTTTAATGAGGCCGTTTATAAAAGGCCAGGACAGTGAAACAGGGCACAGCCGCGCGATTCTGACGAGCTCGCCGCTCTCTCAGCCAGAGTCACAACAATTAAAGCTATTTTTGCTAATTTACAGCACCGGCGTTAAATTGGTTCTCGAGCTCCGCATATGCAGCCTTGCATTCCTACTGCACTTAAAACCCCCGGAATGTTAACAAGCTGTTCGTTTTTTTTATAATTAAATGCAGGCTTTCAGGTTTTATTTACTTGCTTTAGCCCCATTATGTCAAAAATAGCTAAGGATGCCAGGAAGAATAAGAGTCTCGTGTTCACATTGCGCTTACTGTGCTATTTTACAAATGATTACATGGTAAAAATAGTTTTCTTTCATTTTTTCTTTTTTACCAGATCAAATTAAAGAGCAAAGTGACACAAAAAAGGCCCCTAATTGGGAAAAGTTTGGACACTTAAGAGACCGTAACTAACTATTGGGTAGATAATTAAGGACGCTAAGACAAACATATGACTGAGGAGCCTACCCTTCTTTGTGTAAACAAGCTCAAGGGAAAATAAATGAAAGAGCTTAAACTCATGATCAAGAATGTTAATTAGGCAAGCGACTAACTTAAAAAAAAAAAAACTAGCAAACACAGTGGCCCCTCAGAATGCAAAAATAATAACCGTAGGCCGATGAAATGATATAGACTGAGCCAATAGGAGAACAGCTGACAGAGAGGCAGTAAAACAGCAAGTGGATTGTGTTTCGCCATTACCCTCTCTCCCAATACCCACGCCCTACCATCTCCGAAGGAGATTTGGAGAACCGCAAGAGGGTCAGGGAAGGCACTGGTGAGTGTGAGCTGGTCTGAGCTCTGCATCCCACTGCATGCTGGGATCAATAACCAGCAGGGTCGGAAGGGGTTAACTGCCGCCCCGCTCATGAAGGGAGAAAAATAACAGGCAGAGTAAATTAAATTCAACTCCAGTTCTTTAAGACACTCTCAGCAGGTGACCTTTGACCCCCACATACCCCAGGCAACTCCCTCCCCTGATTCCATACCATAGAACCTTATTTGTCCCAGACTGTGGGATTCTTCAATTACTGAGCATGAGTGTGTGTGTGTATTTTTGAGTGAAAATACGAATGTACATATGCGTGTACCATACGTCTGTACGTATCAGAGCATGTCTGTGTACAGGTTTGGGTTAACAAATATGTTGGCATTTTACTGTAAGTTGCATGTAATTGCATTCCAGTGTGTATATGCAGTGTGTATGTGCGTGTCTGTATGTGTGTGTGTGAGCTTGTGTGTGTGCATGTGCATTCATGTATGTGCATGCAGGTCCATGAATTTGCACCACTCTGTGTGTGTGTGTGTGTGTGTGTGTGTGTGTGCATGTGTGTCCGTTTGTGTCAACGCAAGCGTGTTTGTGTGTGTGTGTTTGTGTGTGCGTGCGTGCGTGTGTGTGTGTCCGTGTGCTTCACCGCACACACGTGTGCGGTGAGGCGTTGATTATATCTGTCACTTTTTTCACAGCCCACCACACAGCAAACACAGGGACTGCGAGATGCCAGGTGATGATGTCACTCCAGTAATCTTCCGGTGCATTAATTCTCTGGAGTGACTCATTTTGAGAGCCGCAGCGCATTGCTAAGGGCCAGAGCAGGTGTGCTCACAGTCACCCATAAACAGCTCTCCCTCATAACCAAACTTAATGAATTACAGG